>JACEGR010003534.1:0-103141 GCA_014170235.1 Listronotus bonariensis | reverse complement strand
ATTTTTCATACTGTCATACATATTTTAAATGATAAAGTTGGCCCCAATTGCGCATTTACTATAATTGTTTCAATGATTATAACTTAATAAATGTTAATTTTTCGAAAAAATGAAAAAACTAATATTCGGTGAAAAAATTGTCAAAAAATTAAATAAAATTTTGTTTGATGCAAAAAAAAATATTTTCATAACTGTCAAAACAATTGTGGTTTAAAAAAATCTGATCAAAAATCAGAATTTTATTCTAAACATGATTTTGCAAACAAAATTCATGAGAATAATTTTTGATACATTGGCGCCCATACGACCTGGTGGAAGTCCGAAATTCTTTAAGTATCGCTCATTATTAAAAGTAGTTAGAAAATATTTACCGGGTATTATTTAAAAAATAAAGATTTTTATATCGATATACCCTGTATCTTTAAAACAATACATTTTCAAACCATTTTTATATAAACTTAAAAAAACCATCCTGTATTGAACATTAATTTACATTTGTGAGTAGAGTAATAAGATGTCAATATGTTACTCTTAAAATGTTTCTTCATTGAAAACTTTCCTCGCCTAGAATGTTATTTATCATACCTCAGGTGTTACATACATTTACATGGTACGTTAATACGTTATTTTCAATAAAATAAAATTAAAAAGTTTAAGAAAAATATGTTATTTGCTTTTCTTTACATTGTAAATGTAAATGGAAGAAAAACTATTTTTAGATTTTTTAATGTATGGCCTACAAATTCTTGCAAAAAGCTCTTAAATTTATTTAGTAATTAACGAGTAAACATTTAATATAACAAAACATATTTTGGTCGTTTAAGGGAATATGCTAAAATAAAATAGTATTTTACCATAATAAATTACATACATGGGGTAGTATATATACATACGTAAGACATAAATATACATAATATTTATTTTGACCATATACATACCGGGTGGTGCATCGCCGGGCGGGACATATGAAATGCCATTTAATTTTTAATGGGGTCAATTATTGGCTCCCTAAATATTTTAGAGAAAAATTCTATTGAAGTTTATTGAAGAGCATGCAAATGCTACGTACATGGTAAAAACTTTTTTCGGTTAACCCGTTTGCTAGTTAGATGCTAATATATTTTTAAAAATTGTTACATTATTATCGCCTCATATTTATTAACAATCAAAATGCCAGTTAGCGTGACATTACGTTGTTATTTTGAAATTTCTGTCATTTTGAAGTTTTTGTCATTTTGAAATTTAGTGCTTTATTATTATCAAAAAATCGTACAGTGAAAATATTAAAGTTGTATTTATACAAACGAATTAAGTTAAGTTAAACTAAACTAGAGTAACAAATTTCAAGAACTTATGACATTTATAATATTTACATGCTTCAATAAATTATATTATTACAATAATTAATATGTTAGAAATAAACTTAAGATTTAAGAAAATTTTCAAATATTCCTCCATTGACTGCTAGACAATAACCCAGGCGTTCATAAAATTGTCTTCTTACATTGGCTAACTGGTAACTTGAAATTTTATTGCATTTTGCAGAAATAGCATTTTTTAACTCATCTAGATTAGAGTCATTTTTATCCTTGTATATCATGCTTTTTAAAGGGCCCCAGAGGAAGAAGTCACTTGGCGAAATATCAGGAGACCTGGCTGGCCAATTTATGGTGTGAGGTAGGTCAATAACATTTCCATTAAAAGCATTGTGTAAATATTCCCGAACAGCCAGGGTATTATGTGCCGGGCAGCCATCAATTTGGTACCAAATTTCCTGATTTTCCCTGGATACATCATCTAAACCGGGTAAATTTGTTGTTCGCCCTTTCGGGGTCATCCCACCCAGGCCCGACGACCGCCCCCTAGGTGGTGCACTGCAGCCTAAAGGCTTATTGTACCTTGACCCCTACTACTTCCTATTCACACACCATTAGGGTAAAATTAGTTCTTCGAGTAGTTCCAAATAAAATTCTGCATTCAAATTTTAATTAGGAAAAAATGGTCCAATAATATGTTGTCCAAAAATCCCCGCCCAAACATTTCTTCTTTAAAATCTAAAGTTTTTACCATGGACGTAGATTTGCATGCTCTTCAATAAACTTTAATAAAAATTTTCTCTATAATAATTAGGGGAGCCAATAATTGACCCCATTAAAAATTACATGGGATTTCCTATGTTCCGCCCGGCGATGCATCACCTGGTATACATACAAAACAATTACGATTAATAAAATAATAAATAATACTAATCAGGTGCTCCATTGGTATAATACTTACTCTTTTAAATAAACATAATTAATTACATTTCCATACAAAGAAAGAAAAATTTTTTGTAACAAAACAAAAAAAATGTTACTTTTAAAAATTATTTTTATGTTATTTATTAAAATCCTAATTTTATCTGCCAGAAATAATTAAAATTAAAATATTTAACTCTTTTTCATATCCAGAAACTGATATAGCATCTAAAGGATTCCATAGGCGATTTTGGCACGTTTCGTACTCCGACTTTGGTAAGTAGAGGAAACATAAATAGTAAAGAAGCCACGCTGTCATCAGTTCTGTCTCACTTTCAAATTATTCCCCTTTTTGTTGCTCAAAAACTATTTAAACGACGCGTTTGGTCAGAAATAGTTGAGTGCCGTCCTTATTTGTATGACGCTTGTGGCTTTTTTGCTATTGATGTAAACTCTAACAATTGGTAGGTATGTTTTACGTCACAACCGTGACGTCTGTGTCTAGTAGCAAACAAATTCGTTTGGTACATTTTTGGTAGGTAAATAGACAAAGAATCGTACCTAATGTTTTTTTTTAACATTGTTCATTGAGCAGCAATATTTAAATTTAAATATTTGCAATTATTAATATCGGGTTTAGGCTGTTTTATTATCAAAAGATATAAAATTCAGAGTAAGACCAACAACTTTAGAAAAGGATGAGAGCATACCAAATCCATCTAGTGACCCACAAGTCACAGTATAGCATTTGACAAACCAAAGAGGGTACCAAAGTTGGCGTGACGTCACTATTTTGACATTCGAAATTTTTTGGTAGGCATTAAACCAACCAAACCGGGGAACCACAACGGGCTGATATCGCCTTATATATACTCTTTTTCTTTAAATAATCAAATAATTAAAAACGATTGAGTTATTTTTGCTCGGCAGATTAAGTGAAATTGTTATTGTGGAAAGAATAAAAATAATTAACTGTACATAGATCCATTTCCATTTTAATAAATTAAATTATTATCATCAATAGTGCTCCTTATTCATGGAAAAACATTCGGCAAAAGCTCCCTTATGGATTACGGAAACCTCCTTATAGTGGTCAAAAAGAAAGTACACATTGGCTTTATTAATTAAATCGTTTATTTCAGAAACAAGCCAACCGACATGTTAGGCGAATATGAGATGTTCAGCGATTTTCAATTGTATTATGTAAACCCAAGTTTTTATGTAAAAATCAGTTATTTATCATGTGTGTCATTTTAATTACATATATGAGAAAAATTGGGGTTTAGTGCAGAAACTAGTCAAGTGACAGATTATAATTTCTGAACAAAATTTAATGGTCGTTCTTTGGTAACTCTATATGTTCACTTCACCAAACACGTCTTGTTGTATTGAGCATGCCAAAAATAATAAACCAAGTTAGTATAACAAACCATTTTAGTGACCAGGGATACAGGGTGGTAAAGTTTAAAAAATTTACCACTCTGTATCAAAAAACTTAAAACATATATCACATAGGTTTATTTAATTTTTTTCTTCTTAAAATAGCCTAAAGATTTACACTTTTAGAGATAAGCATCCAATTTAAAAACAGCTTAGATTTGGCAATACTGAAAATGATGTTTTTAAATCCAGATATCTCGAAAACGGGTGCTTAAATCAACTTTTACCAAAGATAACTTTTTATGCAAAATAAAATGAAGAATACAAATTTTTATTTAAAAATGACATACAGAGTAGCGCAAAAACTTATTTTGTTTGTATTTTGTGTCAAGATACGGCAGGAGGCGCCATTTAGAATTTAGAAATTAATAGCAAATTCTGATTTCTTACCTTTTAAAACCCCCTTTAGCCAAATATTTTGTTAATACACTCATTACTAACTCAATTATTTAACACCCTGTATCTCTGAAATCATCAACTTTTGTATTAAAGTGCTATGTTTGGCTAGATCTTCTTTTTTGTCTCAGGAATTTAAGGGAGCATTATTTTTCTGCACCTTTTGAAAAAAGTGCAAAACATACTTTTTTAACAAAATATAATTATAACTGTGTTATTACAAATAACATCTGTTTTGAAAAGTTATTAAGTCCTGTTTAATTTTTTTAGGCCAAAATCTTTATTAATTTTAAAGATAAGAAGTTTTTTGTCGTTTACCGAAAATTTAATAAAGTGCACTTAACAGGTTTCTGAAATAATCAATCAAATTGTAGATTTAAAAACGTTTCGTGACTGAATTTTAACAATGGACTATAATTAAAAAGTGGACATATTACTACCATGTTTATTACATGGACCCAGTATTTTTTAATACAAAAATATTTTCGAATATATTATTTAGTAGAAAAAGCAAGTGAATAATAACAATCCCATCAACCCCCATGATATAAAGAAAAAGAATCATTACCCATAAAAATCACCCATTACATATTGGCCTATGATGGTTTGGGAACTTCTTGTTTGCGCACCTAATATAATTTTACCTTTTTTGACCCTTTTTTCTGGTTTGATAACCTCAAAATAAATAAAAATTGTATTGGAAATATGGACATCCAAATCAGATATTTGGGTAATATTTAGTAGTAGGTTAAGGTATTGACTTTATATTCTAGGGTTATAAAATACTTGTCAGGAGTTTTAAAATGATGTACTACCTCTTGGATAGCATTAACCAATATTGAGTCTTTATATTCTAGGGTTATAAAATACTTGTCAGGAGCTTTAAAATGATGTACTACCTCTTGGATAGCATTAACCAATATTAGTGGTCTCTTAATATCTCTTTTGGACGTAAAGCGGGATATTAAATGTTCAAGAAGGATACGAGCTTGTAAATTGAAACGTTTTGATGGCATTTTAATTATTATTTATATTACCGAATTTCAAAAATAAGTTCTTAAAAGAACTATTAAGATAATATTATTTCTTTAAAACCAACCAAAAACCAAAACAAAACCATGGACAAAGAAAAAAACTATAAAAGTTTAAAAGTCATTTCATACCGACTGTAATTTACATAGATTACAGTTTTCCCCTAATAGTCTAAGAGCCAGTGGACGGCAGACAACACATATTTTAAGAAAGTCCAAAATTTTATTTTATTTTTTATTATTTGAGAGCTGCGCGCGTCAGCTGCCCAAGTTGTGGTAGAGGTAAAGATGACAGCACATGAAAATAGTAATAAAAACTTTAAGTAATTTCATACCGTGCCAAAATTTATAAGCCAGCTCTTTAGATGATTTGAACTAAAAAATAATCGTCAGCTATGTTAAATATGGGGGATCATACGTCAGTCACGTATGGAAAACTTTTTATTTTCTATTTCTCAAAAAATTTTATTCCTAATAAAAATCTGCGTGTTCTCAAAACAACAAAACACTGATCAAAGTTTAAATAGATCCTAGCATATACGGGGTAGATGCAAATTTGCAATTTTTTCACAGGAGAAAATTACCTTTATATTTAAACTTGGGACAAAATAATATTTGAAAAATGTATTTAAAATATAAAGTTATGCCAAGAATAAAAAAGAACTCTCTTAAAAATATAAAATAAAACCTAATTTTTCCAAATTGAAGATAATATGTTCTGTATTGGTTAGGCGGACTCATTTAATTGATGGTATTTATTTGTGTACACGCCAAATTAGATTTTTCCTAAAACAAAATAAAGAAAAACCCCAAAACAACCCAAAAAATAAATTTAAAATAAGTAACTAAAAATCGACGTTTCGGTGGCAAGTCTGCCAAGTTAAAATAAAACAAAAATAAAAAAATTAAAGTTAACTATTTTTTGGGTCTAATTTTTTTAACTTAATCTTTAGTTTGTTGGTTAAAAAGGGAGTTGTAAAAAGTGTATTTGATAGAATTAAAATAATTTGTACTTAATAAAATATAAATACTAAAAAAAATTAAAAGAATTTTTTAGTTTAAAATATTTATCCTTTTGATTTTATAAATAACTGTTTCCTTGAATTTCTTTATTTTCGTTATACCATTCATTATACTTTTCCAACTTATTCCAAAAATCACCTTTACTTCTATGTTTAAATATATTTTCAGGTCTTTTTGTTACAATCCTAAAAATAAAATTTAATTAGGATTATATAAAAAAAATCACAAAAGTTTAATTAATTTTAGTATAAATTTAAATACAAAATGAAAACAAAAAAATAAATTTAAAAATCTGTAGAGTTAAGAAATTCTCTTTAAGACGAAAACACAGTAAATCATTAATCTAAAGAAACTTTTAAATTTTAGCCTAATTAGAATTGGAAGAAAAACAAGCATAAGTTTACGCTGGATATTTTTAAGGACATATACTTAAATGCTTGCATAATAATAACACGTATTTAACATTTGTCGAAAATAAACATCAATAATAATTATTTACAATAGTTAATTTAGTTCGACCTAGGCGCTATGCGATTTTTGACGTGACAACATCTTATAATTCGATGGACCCGGCTGCACGCACCAAAACACATTACTCATGCGGCGTTACCTCGCGCGTTCCATTTAAGGCTTGAAGTGCAAGCAAGAGCGCGGAACGAGCGATAAAGAGGCACAATCTCGGCGTTCGCCAGCGTTCGACATCTGTTTCTCTCCCACTTGAGTGAGCGGTCTGTGTGGACAACTGCTATACAATAATATTATATATAAATTTACATGTTTTAGTCAAGGAGGAAGTGCAGTAAAAATTAAATGCGGTGTCAATTGTTTATAGCAACGATAATTGCGAACCATTCCATCAGTATTTTGTTATGACGTTGTTACGTTCAACTATCGTCAGTAAACCTCTACTCTCTAGACTCTTTTAATAAAAAATAGATTTTTTTAGAAAATGCCAATGTGTCACTTTTTATCTAATAAAACAAAATATTTCTAAAAAGTGCTTCGGAAACTTTCACTCTTTTTAAAGAGGTTGTTAAAGCAAAAAATAATTAAATTAATTTTTTAAGGGCTTTTTGATATGCATCTATCCTATTTAGAATTATTGTTCTTATATTTACCAGTATGTTTCTATGTATATCTGTAATAGCTTATTAAAAAAATATGGTCCCTTTTTATGCATGCGTTTTTTAGCATTGTAGATTTTTGAGTTATATTGCTTTTATAATAAATTATGTAATATTAAAGTGAAATTGTCTAAAAATACAGGGTGATTCAAAAAACGATCACGAAACTTAAGGGGTGATTCTACTTAACAAAATAAGGGTAGAGCTTCATTTTATTTTTTTCAAAATGTCGCCATATTGCATTTATTTTTTAACCAATCCAGTTGATATTTGGCACACAAATCGAGCTTTGCAGATTCTAAAATTTTAAGACAAAAGTACTTTTTTAAAAACCGCCAGAGGGCACTTTACCTAAAACTTAAAATTTATTTACATCATAACTTTTTATTGTGACAGATATCGCAAAGCTTGGGGATTCATTTAATAGACAATCAAAAACTTAAAAAATAAGGTACTCTTTATGAAAGTCGATAAATCTCACCGTTTAGGTATCAATAGACATCAAAGTGTTCATCAATTTCAATCAAATACATACAGGGTGTCCAGTAACTGAACCGACAAAATTAACCAAACAATTCTACAACAAAAAATAAGAAAGAGTTACTGGACACCCTGTATGTATGTAGGTAATTTGATTGAAATTGATGAAAACTTTGATGTCAATTGGTGCCAAAACGGTGAGGTTTATCGACTTAAATAAGAAGTACCTTCTTTTTAAGTTTTTGATTGTCTATAAAATGGCTCCCCAAGCTTTGCGATATCTGTCAAAATAAAAAGTTATGATGTAAATAAATTTTTAGTTTTAGGTAAAGTGCCCTCTCGCGGTATTTAAAAAGGTACTTTTGTCTTAAAATTTTAGAATCTGGAAAGCTCGATTTGTGTGCCAAATATCAACTGGATTGGTTAAAAAATAAATGCAATATGGCGAAAAAACCAAAATAAAAATTGAAATTTGACGGCTTGTAACTCGAAAACGAATGACATTTTGAAAAAAAATTATATGAAGCTCTACCCGCATTTTGTTAAGTAGAATCAACTCCTTAAGTTTCCTAATCGATTTTTGAATCGCCCTGTATAATAGATACCGCAAAGCAAAATATTCCAATTATCACCATTTAAAATTTGAAAGCTACTTAGTTTATAATTTGTTTACATTTTGCAGCAAAACCTAAGTTTTAATTTTTTATAATATATTTTAACCTGCCCAACACCCCTATTTACCCCTCGATTTCGCAATTTTCTTCATTTGAATAATTACAAACTGAATATTTTGGATTAGCGCCACTGTGTTTATACTCAAACCAGTATGTATCCAAAATTAAAAAAAAACGATTAAAAACAAGGCAGTAAAAAACCATGTATGAAACTGTATAAACATTAAAATTTAAATTTCAATAATAATTTTGATAGATTTCATAGACGGTTTTCTACTATTTTGTCTAATATTAATTTATTGTTCTAAAAATTATGAATACGTTCTAATTTTAAACAGAGTCTTAAATATAAATGCATTAAAGCTGATTTAAAATATTCAGTTTTTGAGTAATTACCAAGTGAACAAACTTGAGGAACCAAAGGGTAAATAGGGATGCTGGGTGAGGAAAAAATAGTTAAATCTCAGATGTTGTTGTAACTTTATTTTTTGTTGTCTATATCATGGCCCTCTATGCGAAATTCAATCTAAAAATTTAAAAAACTTCAGTTTTCTGTTTAAAAATATAAAATAATTAGTGGGAATTATACATTTTTAAAAAGCTTTTATTCTATATCATTTAATGAATAAGAAATATACAGAGTGTTTCATAAAAAAATCATATTTTTGGTTCATCTATATATTTAAAACGCAAAGCCATATTTTTAGACACTTCAATAGAGACTTCTGCTGTACCAATTTAAATGTTTTTTTTTAATGTGTCTTTGGTTACTGAGACGTCGTATCACCACTTTTCTAAATGTTTTATTTCCTTTTTTTTTCTTTAAAAACAAAATGCAACGTGTGTTGCCTATACCGCGGGGAATATTACGTCAAACGCACTATCGATAGGGATGGCAACGACATCGATTATTTTTGAATATCGATATATCGAAACTCAATATCAATATGTAATTTCTCGATATATCGATATAACAATATTAGATATTTTTTATATTTGTGGTAAATGAGACAAAACTAAAAGCGGCTATAGATTTTTAAATATGTCAAAAAATACTGTTATTATCTCAGCTTGTGGGAATCGATCAGATCGTGACGGATTATACAGTGTGTCCCAGGATAGGTGTGACAAGGGGACAAATGGACCAACAATTTTAAAATTTTTAAACCTCCTTTTGGAAAAACTGGTCTTATGGTCCAAAACTGATAAATACAAAATTTTACTCCGATTAGTAATATACAGGGCAAGTTATAACTAAAAATATGAATAATGACCAACAGCAAAGTACCTTTATTTTTTAAAATAGAACAAAATTGTATAAGTAAATAATGTAGAGAATTAAATTTTATGTTAAAATTTAAAATAAAAAAATTAAATTTTAAAAAATATTTTTGTCAATTTTTTACATTATACATGAACAATTTTTTCCCACGACCACATATGAAAATGACATAAAACGCTGGTAAAATAAAAATAAAATTGCCAATAAATTAAAGTTGAAATTTAATTTAATCCATTTGGGACTCTAACTTTTGTTAAGTGATAAGATCTTTTTACGCAATTTAAAAAACTTAATTAAAGAAAATTAAAGAAATTACAGTGCATACACTTTTTTAAAGAAACTAAAATAAAAATACTAAATACTTACATGCTTTTACATACAATTAAAGGTAATTTCTTTATTTGAATTTTATGACATTAACATTGATTTACGTCTAAGCTTTTGTCAGATTATCTTGTCTGTGTTTAAATTAATGATATAAAAAACAAACTTGGGATTAAAGGTATATAAATATTTTTTGGTCGTCGGAAAATTATTTTACAAGACTCGTGCCAAAAGTAATTTTCACACTTGTGGTATTGTCGAACTCGGCTATCGCCTCGTGCGACAACATTCCCACTTGTGTGAAATATATCACCTTCAACACTTGTTATGTAATATACTATTAAAATACTTGGCTTAGGGCAGCGAATTTTCAAGAAAAATTTAAAGTTATTAGATTTTCTTTTAAATTTTGCTCCCTTTTGCCCACTATTTAAGTTGTAATACGTAATGTAAAAAATTGACAATAACATTATTTTTTACCCTCTTTTTTTCAGCTTTTACTTATACAATTTTATTCTATTTTTAAAAATTAATGCAGTTAACTCCTGGGCATTTTTCATATTTCTAGGTAAAACTCGCCCTGTATAATACCTATTGGAGTAAAATTTTGTATTTATTAGTTCTGGAGTATGCGACCAGTTTTCCCAAAATTTCGTTTTAAAATTCAAAAATTGTTGGTCCATTTGTCTTTTGTAACACCTATTCTGGGACACACTGTATATTTTTCGTTGTTCGTTAAATTATTTGCTTTAAAATAATAAGAATAGCCACGCTCCAGAATGTCAAAATGACGTTTTTTCTAACTTTGTAGCCCTTCGCTTTCTTTACGTCACTCTTAAATTGTCAGATTAAATATACCCTCTATTGAATGTAAATAACTCACACTCACCCTATCCTAATCTGACACGCACGAAAATTTTTGATGGATATATTTTTGTTTTTTTTTACAACCGGTCCTGTATACGGGGCTCATATTTGGTGGAGGTATTAACCGGGTACAAGCTATCCTCCGGTATTATAATCTGCCGCCCTGTACTACATCCCGAAATTCTCCTCTTGGGCTTCCCTACCACTTAGCGCGAATAAATTGGAGTTATTTGTATTTAATGGAACATTACATGAAACCAAAAAATATTTCTATTGCTTTGCTTTACGAGACTCCATCTAACACAAATAATTGTAAATGGCGAGGCAATCTTAGAACCGTAACATACACACTTAAACTATCCCCTTGACATACATAATTCGTCTCAAACTACTTAACGAAAACGTGCTGGAGAATAGCTTTGCAATCTTGAGTGGACAAATTCGTCCTGCACGTGGTTCACATGCAAAGGGGTCCTGTTAATAGACTTGATGTTCTTATAAGTAACTCTAGTTGAATATTTAATCATCGTGCGTTTCTAACGTAATTTATTTTAAGTTTTAAGAGCTTGTCGGCTTTAGACACGTTTAATATTAATTAAAGATTAAATATTCTAATGCAGGGGTTTGTAAACTTATTTGGACTGTGACGCCCTTGGAAGCTTCAATTGTCTTAGGATGCCCTTTAACTGCCGAAAAGCAAAAACAAAGGTCTTTACCTTAAATATTTAAGTACTTTCAACAATCATTAACAAATCATCCTCACCGGGGTCCAGAAATAAAATTGATGACCACTTTTTAAAGACTTGCTGCGGTAAAAGAGTCCTTACCAAGTCTTAAAAAGTGAGTTGCCTTGTACTTGAAGGCCAAAAAAGGTCTTTCTCTGTGTAGCGCCTATCTTATCAGACCGCACCCGATGCTTCAAAAATAACATTGATGACCAAAAAAAATATATATTTTTCCATGTAGCCCCTATTTTATTACATGGCGCTCTAGGCTTAAGCCTAGTCAGCCTAGTAGGTTATACAGCACTGATCCTCACCTAAAATACCTACCAACAAGCAAAAAAATATTAAAATAATTAAAAATATTTAAATTAAAAAAAAAATAGAAATGTTCAGGGCGAATCTTTGGAAATAATTATTTTAACTGTACCTTAATATGTTTTTTTAAATTAGGTTCCTAGGTTAATAGGTTTTTAATTTATTGGCTCTAAAATTGTTTTGATATATTCCAAATTTTAACTAATAATAAATATTATATAATGCCATAAAGAGAAATATTACAAGCAATAATCATTTCTCTAGCATGTAATCACCCAAGTAGTACATGTTTTCCTGTTATTAAAGCAGATATTTACAACAGTTTTCCTAATAAATTATTTTATTAGAAAGATTGAATTAGATTTGACATCCAAAAGCACTAAAATGTTATTCTTTATAACCATGCGGTGGTAAGGTAAAAAAAAAGTATCAAGTATGGTAAGGTGGAGTATGTAGTACCCCAATATAAAAAAATAATTTTTAAGTAATTCCAATACCTATTTTAAAAGTGTGTGTCAAACGTAGGTATTTTAATACCTTTCAGCAGGAAAAAAATATAATAAATGGTTATTGTACGAAAAATTATCCAAACAACAACAGTATTTAAAAATTATTTTTTTATAAAGTACAAAATTGTACTAACCAAAAAATATAAAACAAAAAAATAATAACTTAACATTTTTACCCCAAAATGTGTTTTTGGCGAAAAAAATCAACAAAATAATCAAGAAACATTTTTACCCAATCAACATTTTACTTTTTAATCCCCATTGGAGTTATTGCTTATTTTATATGCATGCTCCATACAAATACATCTGTTGCATAACATACAAGGGTAAAAAAGATTTTCAATAGTTTGCTCTAGGGCATTTATAACATAATCTACTTATTTTTGCCTTTTTGGATTTTCTCCTGTAACCTCTTTAAAGGTAGTGTCAGTTATATTTGCAATTTTACGACACATCGTCAAACTACTTCCAGGAATTTGGAATCTGTTCATTTGATTGATGATGGATTTTACCAACAACAATGCTAAATATTTAATGAAATAGCGACAATGCTGTTTGAAACCAGTATTGTGATTAAAAATGACATAAACAATAATCGAAGTGAAATTAAGTTAGAAAAAAAATGTAAGTTTTCATCGGCGGTTATTATGAAAGACTCTGTATGAAGCAATAATAGTATACTTTTATAAAATTAATTTCTGGTTCGGACTCTGCGACTACTTTATCATCAAGTATCTCTTGCTCTGTACCTAAGTTTTCTGAATGTTCACTAAGGTGACCACTTCTGCTGGAACTTTAAAAGTTCTGCTTCTTTCTTATATGATTAGTGACAAGCCATTTTTATGAAGAAAGATATTTATAAATTTATGCAATAATAACATAAAAAAAAACAAAAAAACTAGTCATACATTTGGTAAGGTAGGGTATGGTATACCTCAAAATACTTTACAGGTTTTGACGCTTCCGAAAAATGTTTTACGCTTGTATACAACAGAGAAATATACGTAGAGTAGGTACACAAGAGATGGCCATATTAGGTCTGTGTTTCTAAAATATTTAAGATTTTAAATTCGGCTAGGGTCTGACATACCCCACCTTGTCAACGCAGGATATTCCAAAAATATTTCACCTTATCATTCCTCTGGAGGAAATTAAAACGATAGATTACCCTACTGATGTTCGCGTCTTAAGCCGGTCCAGAGACACTACGAACTTTAGCAAACATTTACTGAAACTTCGTGAAGCGTGGGGGAAAGTGGCTTCGCACACAGAATTCGCACTTCGCCGTAATTCGTAGTTTTTCCCGCCGACTGTCAGTAAAATACTTCACATCAAAGGACGCGAAGTTTGGCGAATTGCGTTCAAAAAGAATGGACAAGGTGAGAGAAACAGTTGATATACCCCCACTAATTAAAAAATGGCACACACCTGCGACTTGTGATTGTGTTCAGCTACCGAAAGAGCTCATCAAAGTTTTATTTTATTCTTGCTTATAGTTGTTAAAAAGCACGTGCTTGGTTAAAAGTATGAATTTATTTATAATTTTTTGTTTCAGTACGCATTTTTTACGTAACATTTTTGTGTCTGAATCAATACTATCAGTCAAATATCTTGCGAACTTTAACCGGTTTGATGGTTAACTTAACACAGCGGGATTACTCGTCATGCGCATGAGAGGTTCTTTTTTCGGCTTGCTATTGGCTGTTATAAATGTCAAAACTCTTGACTTTCAATATGCTCAATATGGCTGATGTCTTGTGATTGTTGTGGCTGTTTATTTGTTTTGTGTTTTATTTGGTTTAATTTCAGGTGTGACCTGTGTAATAAATATAAATTATTGAAACAACATTTGTGTAAATTTATTGGTTTTTTAAATAAATTATTTTTTTCAATTATTTACGTTGTTTTTTTAACACGCTTTTATTAACTTGGGTTGTAACTATCTATCTATCTATCTATCTATGTAACGGAATCTTTGAGCCTAATTTTAACCAACTTCCAGCTATTCGATTTCTTTGAAACTTTGCACACGTGTCAAGGACCGATGAAGATGCAATAATTTAAAAACAGTATCCCGTTATCTTTTTTGAATCGCCAGGAAAAAAATTCCATTATATTATAAAAACAACACCTAGGATGCCATCTGTTGGCAACATTTCAAACTTTGCTATTAAATGAAGAAGAAATTTTTTAGTTTTTACACAATTTGGTTAGTTGCACCATGGGTGTTCAATTTTTATGAACAATAAAAATATAGGGTTAGTTGCACCATTACTTCAAGGATTCCATAATAAAAAATATATGGAACTAAAAAATGAAAAATAAATAATAGTTTAAAAAACTAAAAAAACACGCTTTTATATGCAACCGAACTAAAAATTAGAAAATAATTTTTCATTACAAAGAGTTTGTCACTTCAGAATAAAAGCGTGGGGTGCTTAATATATTAAATGTTATAATTATTCTATTTGCAAATATCTATGAGGGAAAAGTTATGAAAAAATAGTAAAATGCACCCCACGCTTTTATTCTGAAGTGACAAACTCTTTGTAATGAAAAATTATTTTCTAATTTTTAGTTCGGTTGCATATAAAAGCGTGTTTTTTTAGTTTTTTAAACTATTATTTATTTTATGAATAAAAACAAATTAACACTTAATGTAAAATTTATTTTTTTAACAAAATATTATATACATTAATATTTTATATAAATACGTTAAATATATTTAATGATTATCTTGCTGGAGGTAAAAACATAATGAACTAATAGAGGATTTCTGTGTGCGTCACTCCATATTTATAAAAAACCCTTGAACGTAAGATGTTTAGAATTAAGATTTTTTTTCTGCAATACCGAGAATTTTTGAGCTTCCTTTACAAAAGTATTTTATTTCAAAATAAGTAAGTATCCAGTATTGTGGAAACTTAAATTTTCATTGTTAATTAAAACCTACAATCTTATCTGCTTCCTCATACCTAAAAAAAACAAGTATGTCGATATCGAATAAAATGGACTAAGCACAGTGGCCTATGTAAACTGAAATCCTACTACGCTTTTTTCAGTATAAGTAATATTAACTTATACACTATAATACCTTTTAACTAAATAGGATCAAAATAAATCTATAATTTATTTGGTTGGTAAGTTTAAGCATGCTATTTTCATATATTTCTTAAAATTATACACTTCTTTTACATTTTACAACCATTCTTTATGCTAAATATGTAATTTTACAATAAAAGTTTAGTTTTCAAGCAATAATTCTATTTAGATTTTTATTTTTAGTTCTTATTTCCCTAAAATTTATATATTTTTTCCACATTAACCTATTCCAATCTAAGAAAAAATAGACTTCTACCAAATAGATTTTAATACACCATTAGCACTAAATTACCAATATTTAGTCCTTAAATTATTAATAAATTTCAGTATTAACCACATTTCACACTTTTTATTAATGTTTTATGTATATTTACTCAATAAATTAATGTTTTTGAATATACCGCCGATTTTGACATTGGAGTGCGTATGCGCATGCCCTGCCATCTCGCAGAACCTTTCTTCAAATTGTGCCACTTTTCGAAACGGCGATTGATCCTCTATCCTTGTCTATTCTCTTTGATTGCGTTCGGGGGCAGCTCTCGGACGCATCGCTCTTGCTTCGATACACCTTCGATAATATTTTGTCTGATCAGTGCAGTACCAATTTGTGCTTGAGTGTTTAATAATGGAGTGGAGCAGAGATTTAGTTAATGAATTTTTAGATTTTTACCAAAAAAAAAGGAAGATACTTTGGAATCCTAAAGAAAAACAGAAATTAAATCTACGATGCATGAAAAAACATGAAAACATGTTATAGTGCAAATTGTACTAATTTAAAAAAGAAAAAAGAATAATTGATGGCCACATTCCGCCAGCAACTAACAGCAATTTCAATTTTAGCCTGGCGACTTTTATTTAAAGATAACACCTAACATCTTTTTTATTTGCGTTAAAATTATTTTTTAACCAAGTAAAACATATAATTATTAAAATTAAATTATAATTTTAAAAAAATAACACCCTTTTGTAAGGGATATGTTTTAAACAAATTTTAATATGTGACCTGTTTGTTTGTAATGTGAATTACTGTTTTTTAAACTTTTGTTGACCGACTAATGTACTCCAGGGCTATGACTCCTGTTTGTGACAAGTAGCACTGAAGATGGTTTTACCGAAAGCGCTCTGCTACGCGTATTATTATTTATTAAAATTTTGCACGAAATATACCACTTTTATTTTTCTTCCTACAATTCCACGTGCACACAGCCACACTCTTTCCCTTTCCATATAATTATTAGAGGCGTTTTTAGTGTTAATACGGTTCAAAACATTTTAAAACCATTTGAATACCTATCTCTATCTATATCTATTTATATTGTCATTTTAAATGCGGTTTAAACCATTCCGATGAATACGATTAACACGAA
Source organism: Listronotus bonariensis (assembly GCA_014170235.1). Lineage (NCBI taxonomy): Eukaryota > Metazoa > Arthropoda > Insecta > Coleoptera > Curculionidae > Listronotus > Listronotus bonariensis. Next base: position 86,245 of record JACEGR010003534.1, on the reverse strand, counting down.
AAATGATTTAGGTTTGTTTCAGCAGGCTGTCAGAAATGTTTGCAGGCGTTCGGATCATGCGCACGTCAAATTTGTCGTTCCAGCAGTGTCTTGTTTGTAACATTATACAATTGTTTGTTGTTCCAGCAGTGGTTTTAATATGTTGGAAACATGTTAAAAACATATTAGAAACTATTTGAAAAGTTTGCAAACTTTCTTCAAACATTACTGACAAATTTTTAACATAACCTTTTTGTATTGACGTATAAGCAGTATGTACGCCACGTTTATTTTTCGTTCCAGCAGAAAACTGTTGCCAACATTTCTGCCTAATGTTTGTAACAATTCCTGCATTTTTACAATTGTTGCTAACTTGTTTTCAACATTCTGCTGAAACAAACCTACTATGAAAGCTGCAGCAACAACGGCTTGCTCGTCCGCGACTATGTCCATTTTAAAAGCGACAATCTAGACTTTGCGGAAGATTTGCTATTTGCCGAAGTACGATGTTTCCTTATTCGCCAATCAATTTACGTAGTGTCTGGGACCAGCTTTTAGTAGGTCTGTTTCCTTATTTCTTTTTTACATTATTAGTGATTTAGTGTCTTTTGTAAGATGAGTAAGATGTAAATGTATGTCATGATTGATTAGATATTTACGTTGTACATTCATTTCTCTGCTAATTAATTTTTGTTTTTTAACGTATTTTTTAAAATGAACAATATATTGGAAGTCTTAAATCACGCATACATTTTATTTTGCTAACTTAAGTATTTAAAAATAAGCCATATATTTGATTTTACAGAGAAAGAGGTGAATGAAGTTATTCCTCTGGCATTATCTTTCCAGTACAAAGTGGCCTATTTAGAAATAAAAATAAAATTTAAACATCTGTTAGCTTAAAAACAATTGACAATAATTAGGTTCACAACTTTGCAATACATGTTAAACAATTATTAATTTACCGTCCTCATTCTAACTAGCTAAAGGACGATATCTACCATAAAAATATCCAAGGTAACGATGTGTTTTAAAGGGCACCGAAATTGGTTAAAAATCCAAAATTTAATACTTGTTTTTAAGTAGTTTAATATTGAAACAAATATAAGTATAAATAACTTTCGCATGTTCGATGTCGCTTTTTCCACCTAAACACTAATACCATAAAGTAACATACCTACGTCCTTACTCTATACTAATACTAATGTGTGACCATCGGGTCGTAATTTTCTTCTAACAAAAAACCAAAAAAAAAAACAATTTTCTGCAATTTACTAAAGATTGGTGGGAGCTGGAATAAAGCTGACCATGGTTCGTATCTAGAAGGTAAGAGAAGAATCCACCCGAATACGTAGGTTTCATATCTGGATCACTACTTTTTATCATATTTTTAATAGGTTATGGTCCAAAAAATACCTTTTCGTTGACCCTGTAGGGTAAACCGAAAACTAAAGAAACATAGCAAATCTAATTGCACATTTCGATTTTGATTTTTAACACAAATTCAGTGGTGAAAGTAAATCATGACTGATTTAATTTATTTTGGGGGTACAGGGTGTTTTTCAAATTTTGTCAATTTGGCTTGTTGGCCAGGCCGTTGAAACTAGCTGGATATTAGAGAAGGAAAAAATATGTGAATAGAAAAGTTTTAGGGATTTTTAAGTAGAGCGTACCTATATTTGTTTCATTGCCTTTTTTTATTTTGTATTAATGGTATATTTTATCACCAATTAAAAAATCTTCCTAAAATCTGTAAAAATTACCACATTTGAAATATTTAATTTGTCACAGTTTTGGAAATATAGCCATCGTCAGGAGTTCGATAACCAAATAACCTCTTTGAAATATATTAGGAAGGTAATATAATTGGTACATAATTTCACTAAATACTTTTCACACATTTCACTAAAAAAATTCTGATGATGGCCATATTTTCGAAACAATGAAAAAATAAATATATTAAATGTGGTACTTCTTATAGTTTTTAAGACACCTTTCTATTGGTGATAAAATATATGGGGTGTTTTATCTTAAAAAAACAAACTTTGTGTTATAACTTTAAAATAAAAGCCACTGATTAAAATAAAATAAGTACGCCACTGAATTAAATGTAAACATAGCTAAAATTTTGTTTATTTTTTTTCAATCTTTAATATAAAGCGAGTTGCAAGTAAGTGCCTAGCCAAATAAATTTTGAAAAACACTTTACATCTCCAAAAGGAATCAAGTTATCCATGATTTTCTTCTACCAATGAGTTTATTTTAAAAATCAAAATGGAGAATGTACCAGTCCAATCTAACTTGTTCACATTTTAAATGTCTATAACTTTTTTATTTTTTAACTAAAAAAATGATCCAAAAACCAACTTGTACAGAGAATTATCAAGTTTTTTTTCTATTATAAAGATTGCAAAAAACAATTTTATTAACAGAATATATTGACATATCTTATATTTTTTATATGGGACACCCTGTATATTATAGCACCATTAAGAAGGCCTTTTAAAGAGCTATAAAAAAATACTACATTTGATATATCTATCTTTAATAGTTTCTGAAATATGACCATTTAAATCTGAAAAATATTATATGTAATTTCCACAATACCTACTTACAGGACTAAGCTTAGAGTGTAGATACATACAGTATCAGTCCGATATATGGATGCAAATGGAGTTTTTTATTAAACACTTTACAAAAAAATTACATTTGGTAAAAGTTGCTGCTTTCTTTTAATCTTAAAATACAACTGCCAAATTTAAAATAGCTTCATTTGTATACGGGGAGATACAAAAATATGAAAATGGTTCAAGAGTAAAGAACCCTTATTTTCAGAATACATCCAAATATTATTTGGAAAAAGTATCTTAAATAAAAAGTAGGTGTCAAATATGAAGTCACAGCCACCTATCTTAAAAACCATTTTTTTCTTAATTTTTGCTATTATTTTTGCGCTACCTTGTATTCGAATGAAATCGATGTACTTTAATGTTAACCTTCTATCGGATAATAAAGGTATGTTATGTAAAACTTAGGTTTTAATTAGCAACAAACCAGAAAATAACTTAATAAAAAATAGTTCTAGCAAATACTAATAGTTGTTCGTCCAAATAGAAAAAAAACGTAGTTAAATTTGAAAAATGTTTTAACAAATAGTCCGAATATATATATTTTTTTTACCTTTGGACAATCCACGAAGGCTGAAAGCCTAAATACTAACGTACCGTGGGATCTATTATTTTTCCGATTTAATCATATTTCCAAAACTAATAAAGAGAGATATATCAATTGTAGTATTTTTATAAGGCTTTTTAAAAGACCTTTTTATTGGTGGTATAATATACAGGGTGTCTCATTTAAAAAAATGTAAGTTATGTCAATATATTCTTTTATCCAAATTGTTTTGTGTAATCTTTATAACAGAAAAAAAAACTTGATAATTCATTGTACAAGTTGGTTTTTGGACTATTTTTTTAAGTTAAGAAATAAAAAGTTATAGACACTTAAAATGTGGACAAGTTAGATTGGACGCACTATACAATCAGATTTGTTTTATCTCTTTTAGTTTAAACTATACCCTGCAAGGTCAACGAAAAGGTGCCACCCTGTACATAATTTATTATTAAGTAATTCTGCCTTTTAAAAACGAATTCGAAGTCAATGTTGCGCACAAGTTGTGATTTGTTAAAAATTCTAAAAAAAAAAGATCTTGGCTTGTGCTTTATAAGGGACGCATGGTTTTCTGGAGTAATTACACAAATGTATCAAAATTATTGATAATTTTGATTAAAAGCGTATTGCCTAAAAACTACTAGAGTTCATTTTTATATTTTGGCGAAAGTACCCGACTTCGAAGGAGGAGGGTGCTTTCCCCAAAATGTGACAACGAACGAGAGTAGTTTTTAAAAGGCAATACACTTGAAAGCTATATTATCTGATTATTTAGATGCACGAGTGTAATTTAGAAAGAAAATTACTCAAAGAAAGTCAAATAAAGAAATAACAATTTTCTAAATAATTTATTTAAGAATACAACAAAACCCAATCCTAAAAAATTTAATAATGGTTGTCAAATTTAACAATTAAGAACATGACAGTGCAATTTTCGATTTCTACTATGCAATTATCGCTGTAATCAAGTAATAATTGTCGAGTAGACAAATGGAGTGGAGTGTAATTTTTCTGCCTGAGCACTAGTGAGTGGGCAGGTTTTTCTTCATCGATTTTATATCTTCAGAAAATCCGTCGATGTTTCTCAAATTGCATTATTTCTACTTCTTGGAGCTCAAAAAAAAAAACTGTGACCTGGGATCCAAATAATTCTCACCACGAATTTGTGTTTAGGAGGTAAAATTTTATCGAAAGCCATATGTACATCTTATCTCTGGCCAGGTTGTAAGGTGGTGTAATTATCTGTTTATGTAACGAAAAATATTAATGCTCATTTTTACTTTAGGCACAAAAAAAACTTTATAAATGTACAATATATTTTTAAGATATAAAACGAAATAAATCAAACGTATAATATTTCTAAAATATCTTTTAAATTAAAATATATTATAAGGTACCATTTAACAACAAAGGAGCGGTAAGGCCACTTTTGAATGTGAAGCAGGCAAAGGACAAAGTTGGATACTTGCTTTGAAATTGTCAATTTGCTTTGTGATTTGTAATAATTTAAGGTAATTAAATTCGATCACCATGAAAATCGGAGACGTTCAATGGCGACTTTATGTAATATTGCTTTTGAATATTATAAAATAAATATACATAAATGATTTAAGGAAACTTGGTTTGCGATTAAGGAAGAGTTTTAAAGAGGTAAGATAATTGATTTTAAAAAGCTGTCGTTATGTTTTCAATGATACTAATTTATTGGACTTTCGTTGTCTTTATTTGTTAACTGATACACGACGTTTCGGATAGTATCTATTTCCAACCGTTTTCAAGTGATAATGTGTCAAGTGTTATGACTTGAAAACGGTTGAAGATAGATACCATTTGAAACTTTGTGCATCGGATTACAAATAAAGAAAAAGAATGTCCAAGAAAGTAGTATTCATGGAATGTAGATTTGTCGGAAAATAGCACAATTTTTTTAAATTATCTGTGCCTATTTTTAAAGTGCACAGACAAGATTTAATTTGTAGCTTATAATACTACTTCGATTAATACGTACAAATTTTAGCTGAATGTCTGTAATGATAAAACTTCTGTTTTTAAACAATCCAACTAATGCTTTTTAATCGGTTATGATGACATTTTGTCACCTAAATCTTGTTTCTTTCATTATCCATAATCAATACGTCAAATTTTTTAAGCAACTTCTTAGGTAATAAAATGGTTTCTGCAAGGATATTTTTAGCATAAACTCTTCAATTCTCCAGTATTATATCATCTTGTTGTTGTAGAAAAGGGTTTCTATTTTAAATCACTAAAATTTGTTTTACATTGACTGAAATAATAATAATCGATAAATGGTCGTTATTTTCTTAAGGCAAATATTATTGGATGCAATATCACAGCCAACTTTAATTTAAATAAACATTTTGACTAAAAAATTTGTAGAAACAAAATTACCAAAAAAGTACAAAAGATAGGTATATGCAACCTTTTATAATATGGTAACAGGTATGTTTTTCAAGCCACCATGTACTTTTTAAGAAAAGGCACTTTTTTGAAAAGCTGATAAATAAAAAGTTTCTCATCTGGTAAAAACTTCCGAAGACACGCTGTTTTCAGAGGTGCCTACGAATGAACCTAACTATACTTTAATTTTTTTCATATTTTGAAAAAAAATGCTGAAAGCTATAAAACAAAAACTATATGATTTCCAGGGTATCTCAATTTCGTTGCAATTGCAAGGTGTCTTGGTTATTATTAGAGATAGAGATTTGCGGTTTTCGCAAATTGTTGATGCTTTTGATGAAACGAAAGATGAAACTAAAAGGTTTTTCATGGTCCTCATAATTTTTGACATATAGGCCGATTTTGTTATTATTTTTATGTTTTTTTTACCGATTTCAATTAAGTTTCGGTTCAGTTGTAGCTAGTCTATCTTAACTATCTTTTCTTAACATTTCTTTTTTTATTTTTAATGGGTATCTCTATTCTAAGAGGAAATACGAATTTTAAAGTAAAAAATGCAATTTAGTTATTATGGTCGTAATACAGGGTGTCTCACCGGAAACTGCTGCGACGATTTCTTAAAAAGTAGACTTCGAAAAATTTTAAAAATTGGACAACATAATAAAGTTAGTTGGGGACATACGACTAAAATATTTTGACAGTTTCGGATACCGGAAAGTAATGTCAACTTTCTTATTTTAAATGGAACAACCTATATATTATTTATGTTTTAGATTCTGCGTAAAATTCTGAACAAATTTTATGTATAACGCTTTATACCCAAGTCTAACCGTTTATGACTTATTTAAAATTTTATGTCAAAAATGACGTTTGCAAGCCTTTACTTAACCCCTACTTTTTTAAACAAAAGCTTAACAAATCCAGGGTGGTACAAAAATAATCGTTAAAAATTATATCGACAAAAATCTTAAAGGTCAATTTTTTCAAATAAAAACCCCATCTTTTATTATTAAATCTAAAAATAATAACAAATTATAGTTTTGAAATATTAACAATTTAATATTATTTATCTATTCTGACAATGCTTTTAAGTCCGGGTAATAGGAACAGTGTAGTTGGCTATGCTATGACACCGTATCCGAGAAGAAACAATAACGAGAAGCGACATGTCGGCTCCTTTGAAGTTTCAGGGTCTAATTTTCATAACCTTGAGTGTAACACTGTTAACGTAAATACAACATATTTTCGAAAAAATAACTACAAGTTGTACAAAAAAGCCTCTATACTGAGAAAACTAATAAAATTGTTCGGCGCAGTTGTTTTTTTTTCACCCTTTCGGGGTCATCCCACCCAGGCCGACGACCGCCCCCTAGGTGGTGCACTGCAGCCTGAAGGCTTATTGTACCTTGACCCCTACTCCTTCCCATTCACACACCATTCATTCCATAACTTGGATGGTTGTTGCTCGGTCCGCATTCCCGAGCAGTAGAACACCGTGTGTCGCCGGTCACCCATCCAAGTTATGGGCGCGCACTTCACTGCTTAACTCCGGCGATCGACGCTTGCCGATACAACCGGAGCAGCGCAGTTGTTTAGTCAGAGCCTCAATGTACTTGTTTTTTTTTTAATTTCTACTTATTAATTATTTATGGTTTCTTTTTTCTATTTGCTGCAAAATTTTGTTGTTCATGGTATAGGATGCTAAGTAAATATATCATAGGTTACGCAAAATGTATTTTTTCTAAAGCAAGTGCAATAGGATAGGCTTAGAGGAAGCCTAAAAATTACTACAAACTTTAAATGGCTATAGGGTTTACAAAAACAAAAATAGACAAAAAACATTTTCGGCAAGATGTAAATAAAAAAATGGCTTGTAAAAGAAATACGATTCACGAAGGGAAATTTTTATTTTTGTACAGGGTTTGCAAAAACTGAAAAAACTCGATTATAGAGTAAACTACTAAAACTACCTTTATTTTTTATTTAAGAGGGGTATTTAGAATAACTGTATTTTAGAATATAAATGTTAGGGTATCTCTGATTAAAATTCTTTATTACAAAGCTAAAAAATCTTTGCTGGTATCCTACCTTGGACTAGATATACCTACTTTTTGGTCTAAGGTCAACATTTTTCTATAATTTAAACTCTTCTTAGTTATAAAAATTTATTTAATTTTTCATGTAACAAATGTTTTAAGGTTACAAAAATGTAAAAAAATTTTTTCCAAAGTGTTGTAGATGGAAATGGATCTATCATTTTAAAGTAAGATCTTTCAGTAAATTCAAATAACTTTCCTAAATGAGAATTTGCTTTAAAATAAAAAATATGTCTTAAAGCTCATCATCAGGTTTTTGCGAACCCAGTACAAAAAATTAGAAGTTTCTCTTTGTAAATTGTATTTTGTTAAAAGCATTATTTACCAAAAATGACTTTATGCCGAAAAATTAAATTTGGTATTCATTTGTGCTCTTGTAAACCTTATCTGTAGACAGTCTGGCAGCCACATTTTTTTAAAAGTAATTATTAAAAAAAACACATCAAATTGTCAAATCAAATGGTATACAATAAATAACTATTACATTAATACTATTTAAATATATTAGAATTAAAATACGCAATTCAACAAATATTACATAATGATAATTAATGAATATACTCAGTAATTCATTTGTTTATTCTAATATTTAACCACTTCATCATTCAAATACTCAAATATCAATATTATGTATTAAATTTATTTGATTAAATGAATATTAAAATAATTAATTAAGTATTTAAAATATCTTGATAAAATTATCAACCAAACAGCGAAAATCAAATGGCCAACTAACATTAAATAGGCAGGAGATACTTAATGTTGTCAGTTCCCTTTTAAGGAGCTCTACAGCAACAAAACTGATATACAGTTAAGACCATATTTATTTCATTCTGAAAGCGATGCCGCCAAGTACACAAAAAATGATAAAGCAAATAAACCCTTTTGTGAACAATGATTTATTGCAGCAAAAATATTCAACCCGACGAAAACGCCACGTTGTACAGGTTTTATAGTACACCAGAGACGAAATAAGATAATGTTTTTTAAGTACGTGGTACGTTTTTTAGAAATATTATTATTTATTTATTTATCTAAAAATACCTAATCAGGCCCTGTCAGAGGCTATGTGCTTTCGAAAAGGTTTGTTTACTTTATAATTTTTGTGTACATGGCGGCATCGCTTTCAGAATGAAATAAATATGGTCTTAACTATAACTTCGAAAACATCAATATTCCAATAATAACAAATCAAGGATCAGAAGATGTTCCAGATATAACTCTGTGCGAATTCAGAGCAGCCTTGCGTGAAATTAAAAACAATTAAGCAGCCGGACAAGACCAAATTGGCGGAACGCCATTACATCGGGAACTTTGCAAACTTTTTAACGCGTGTTTGACGCATGGAACAACATCATCATAATAGGACCGAGCAATAATTATAATTATTCATAAAAAAAATAATATAACTAGCCTAGTAAACTATCGCCCTGTCAGGCTACTTCTCCTATATATACAAATTATTTATGCGCATCATTATTAAACGAATCGCCAACAAATTAAAATGTTATCAACCACGAGAACAAGCAGGCTTTAGACCAGAATTTGGCACAAACGACCATAAATCAAGAACAAATGCTTTATGCACTAACAGAATGTCGCGTAGATCACAGATAGATAAATATTATTAAAAACGCGTACAGGGTGTTCGGTTATATTTCGAACGGTTTGTTATTTAAGATAAAAGGCAGGAATTGTTAAAAAAATAACAAATAACAATCGCAAAGTAAACAAATGAGCATTGACTTTGCTATTTTAAATAGAACACCGTGTATAGTTTAAGTTTATTGGATAGGGTATATTTTCTTGTTTTCAAAAATATATACTTTCTCTTTGTTTGGACCACCAGTTATCGCAGAAAATGACTCTGAATCATGGAAAAATTAGCCGCTCTGATTCATAGACAATTTAACATGAAATAAATACATTGTCTGAAATATTAAATATTTTAATGTAAAAAATTGAGCTACATGTTTTGTCATTATTTTTTTACTTTAACAATTTAAAGTAGGTAGTTCAATTATACTTTATTAACAATAAATAAACCAAATTATTTTATAATGAACTAAGATAATCTTTTTATTTAAATTACAAATATTCATCAGAAATAAAGGGGGCTGAACAGATTAAATAAAATATTATCTCAGTTCATTATTAAAGAATTTTGTTTATTTATTATTAATAAAGTTTTATACAACTACTTTAAGTTGTTTAAGTAAAAAAATAATGAGAAAAACATGTAGCTTCATTTTTTAAAATTAAAATATTTATTATTTCAGGCAATGTCTTTATTTTAACCAAAACAAATAACAGAAAGGCCATATTTAGAGAAACAAATGAAACCAAAGCCGGCCATGTTAAATTGTCTATGAATTAGAAAGGCTAATTTTTTCAGGATTCAGAGTCATTCACTGCGATAACTAGTGGTCCAAACATAGACAAAGTATATATTATTGAAATCAGGAAAATTTACGTGCAGCACCACGAGTTTCTCTGTTGGGAGCTGCAAGAGGGGGACTATACTGGATAATTCGTCAGAGCAGAAGCCGTAAAAGTATCTATAAAAGATCGATAGATCTCCCACAGCTCGACGATGGGCAAGAGAAGGAAGTCTTTGAGTAAGTAAACAATCATTAATAAGACGTCAGCATAATTATGAAAGGGATTAGTTGTGCAAGAAAGAAGGTCGTTGATGTGAGGAAAAACAAAGTTGGTGTTAGTACTGAACCCTGAGGCACTCCAGCATTAATTTCGTGAAAGCTTGAAGAGTGGCCACCAACAATGACTGATATACGTCGATTAGAAAGATAACTGGAGAGCCAAGAGCAGAGTTTAGTTGAAAGACCGTAGGAGGAAAGTTTATTGAGAAGTGCGTCATGCCAGACCTGGTCGAAAGCTTTAGATTTATCAACAGCAACGGTCTGGGACTCACCTAGAAACTTAAGAGACTTGTTCCAGTTGTGTAAAACGAAGGAAAGAAGATCTGCTGTAGATCTCTTGTGACGAAATGTATACTGCCTGTCATGTAAAATTTTATGTTTTTCTAAATACCTAAGAATTTTTGAGTTAATGAATTTCTCCATTTCTTTACAAAGCATTGAGAGAAGTAAAATAGGTCTATAGTTGAATGAAAGAGATTAGGCTGGACACGTGCAGCTCTCCAGCTGTCTGGAAAATACCCGTGTCATAAGAAATTCGAAAGAGCCTAGTTAAAATAGGTGCAAGTTCAGAAGCACATTTTTTTAAAATGTGCTTCTTTTAGCCCAGACGATTTTTTGGTGTTAAGAAAAAAAAGGATACGCTTAATGTGTTTTACCTTAAAAATAATATTGGGCATTTTGTGAGGAACTGGGGGAACAGTTGGAATTAGATGATTGACAGGTGGATGAAGGGTTAAATTGGCAGCAAATTGTTTAGCAAATAGTTCGGCCTTTCCTTTAGATGTGGAAATAATTTCACCTTCCAAAGTTAATGGTGGAAAAGAACTGGTACAGAAATTTCTACTGATGTTTTTGTCAAAAGACCAGAAGGATTTGCTGCCATTTGAGCAAGAAAGTACTTTGTTTTTTATACGGTTATCAAAGAAGTTCTTGACTTCTAAGATTCTTTGGTGGTAGTGGTTGCTTCAATGCAAGCTTGTTAAAAGTCTAGCTTTTTCACATGTTTTAGTGAACCAAGGTGTGTGATTAGAGGGTTTGGTGGTTTTCTTGGTGTGAGGTACATACGTTTCAACGCCCAATAGAATTGACTCGGTCAGTTGCTTACAGGTTGCGTAAAGATTATGGGAAGAAAAGCAGATAGTGACCCAGAGGTACGTGGCGAAAAAGTCCCTAAGGCCATCCCAGTCGGCTGAGTTGTAGTACCATACGGTGCGTGGTGGCATTCATTTACCTCAGAATGTACAGAGTAAGATACAGTAATCAAGCCATGATCTGAGCGACCTAGAGGGGCAGTAACAGATGCTTCATAGAGTTTAGGGTTAGAAGGAAGAAAGAGATCTAAGAGGTTAGAACTATTAGTTGGGACTCTAGGAATGTAGATGGGAGTCATAATAAGGTTGGCAAGAGAGTTACTGACTGCGAAGATTTCGGCTGCTCTGCCCTGAGGGTCAGTTTTTGAAGAGACTAGTCAGTCCTTATTATGGACATTGAAATCGCCAAGCACGATTTCTTCGGCCATTGGAAACTGGGAAATGATACTGTCGATCTTTGTTCAAAGAAATTCAAAGAATTCGACATAGAAATTATCAGATGGAGATCGGTACAAACAACAGATAAATTTAGTAGAAGACCTAAGGGAAAGTTTAAACCAAAGAACGTCGGGCCTACCCGATTCAAGATTGGAAACTCGAGCACAAGCCAGATCGTTGCGAACGTAAGCACACACGCCACCATGTGGGCGAAAAGACGAAATAAGTTCGTACCCTGGGAACAGAAGGTGGCTGGTTGAAGTTTTAGAACTTATTTGGGTCACTGTTAAAAACAGTATGTGGGACTTAGAGGACTCAAGGTGATGGTGAACGGAGTTTATATTGGTATTAAGCCCACATATATTTGCAAAGGAAATCAAACCTTTTGATGATGGTCCCCGGATGCACCCCTGGGGTGGGGTATTTTACCTCCGGAATATTTTACTCCCGGGTGTGTCGCCATCATTTTTACATAATTTTGGGGTAAAAAAAAGAAAAGAAAAAAAGAAAACCCGAAACGTTCGTTAAGACTTTACGGGCTCTTTAATGGGTGAGTGCTAACTTACGAAACGAAAACCTTAACACTAACTAAAAAGGTCGTAAATAAAATTTAAGTTGCACAGAGAGCCATGAAAAGGTCCATGTTAAGAGACAGAGTCTCGAATACGAGACTTCGCCAACTGTCTTGAGTGACTGCTGAATTAAGCGAATTACAAAGTTAAAGTGGAACTGGGCTGGACATGAGGCAAGAACAACTGATGGACGATAGACAAGACTGATTCTAGAATGAAGACCACAAAAGGATGCCTTAGGAAGCAGATGTCGTCCACCTACACGATGGACAGATGACATCAAACGAATAGCACTAACTGGATATGTGCAGCACAAGATCGACAGCAATGGACTAGACTACGGGAGGCCTATTTTCAACAGTGGACACAGACAGGCTGATTGATGAAAGATTTGTATTTATAGCGTCATTTTGTAAAAAAGGATGGAGGTTTTTTTCTATAAACCAATGCCTATACCTAAACCCCTATGAAAAAAACTTATAGGGCATGTTTTTTAAGCATATTTTTAACAAAAATACCTTTATTTTTTATTTAAAAGTATCATTTTAAGGAAAATTTAATTTCCTACAACTTTTCTGTTGACCACTACTTAGAAAATGTGCGTATTTTTCGACCTTACCTCAAAAAACTGAAAAGGGGATATTTTCACCCTGTTCTTAAAAACGCACCCCTCTAAATGGTAGCACTCCGCGGTTTTTTCATATTTGAGGGTCCATTTATCATATAAAAGAATAAACCCCTTTAACGTTGTAGTTACTTTTTAAAGTACATAATTAATAGCCCACAGTTTGTCCTCGTGTGGACTTTACAATAGGACAAATGAACCAAAAATTTACGTTAAGAAATTTATTTTGTTTTGTACAGGGGCTTCAAAACTACAAAAATGTGAATATAAACCAAGACAAAACTACCCTAATTTTTGATAATTTGGTAAAATGTTGAATAAAAAAAGGATCCTATATCTGAATTTTTTTATTGTTGACATTTTTCTTTTTGGTTAAAAAAACTAAATAAAAAAATATATCAAGTAAGCATAAACAATATCACAATATAATATGATTGCTGAAAATATTACATGAAAAAAATGAGTTAAAGATGTTTTTTACAATTAGATGATTAAAACTTAAAGATTTCTTTTTCTAAATATAAATAAAAATGACATTTTCCTTTTTTACTGTATACTCTTATATTTTAATTTATCCATTTTCATACAATTTCCTGTATACCAACATTTGATTAAAAATTCCCTTTTAAACCAAAACACTAGTTTAAAGGCTCATTACAGAACAAACGCATTGAAAAAACATTTGAATCGGTATGGACGGCTGTTGAATTTAAATTGTTTTGTAAAGGAAATAAATGTGTAAATAGCTGTAAAAATCGAAAATGAGTAGGCATTACAACTTTGATTATAAAGTGAGCGCCAATTTTAATAAGTTCACAAATTATCAAAATTAAATTTTTACCAGCAGCTAAGATATGATAACACCACATATTAGGTAAAAAGTTCAGATGCGTTAAAATATCTCCAAAACCGCTTAAGCTGCCTTTACAAATTTTGGCCGTTAAGGGTTTTGGGGCGGGTAGAATTGATCAGTAATACTGTCATTCTTACCAGATTTTTCAGTTTTGCTGTACATTTAATATTTTAAAAAGATTGCCCCATTTATTTTAATTGCAATAAAAGAAGCGTACAAACTTTTAAAAATCCCAAATATAAATCTTTACCAGCTACCGAGATATGACAACGCCAATTTTATTAAAATTTGGCAAAAATGCTGATATTACTAAAAAATTAGGCATGCAGAAAAATCCCTAAATACCGAATTTTGTAAACATAACTTTGGCGGTTTTGGAGATATTTAGGCACTAAGTTACTTTTTGCTAAAAGTGTAGTGTATTTTATCTCGGCAACTAATACAGACATAACTTTACAAATTTTGAAACTTACTTAGTTTAATCCGCCTCATTTAATGTAATAAAAATAAATTGGGCATTCCATTTTAAAAACTGAAAAAAATAATTGTAGCACAAAACTGGGCAATCTGGTAACAGTGCCAAAATCACTATTTAATTCGAAATGTCCAAAACACCTTAAATACCAAATTTAGCTACAGCGGCTTTAAAGATAATCAAAAGTAGCTGTACTTTTTACTAACCTAGTGTACACCGTTTTTAAGTTTAGGTTTTTAATGATCTTATGATCTTATAAAATAAATGAAGCTCTAATGGCATTGGCTACAGATTAAATTATTGTTTTTGATATACGATTTAATAAAAGGCGGTACAAGATATTTTTTTAAACAGGTTATTCCTTTTTATACTTATAAAGGTGTAGGTATTAAGCGGTGAAAGTAAAATGTTACTTCTCACCCTGTATAGTCCCGACATAGTCCCGACTTACCAAACAACCTATGTAGTCCAATTAAATTGAGCCTGAAATCACAATTTGGGGGAGTGAATGAATTTTTGACATAAGTTACTTTAAAGTGTCTACAAACAAAAAAATTAAAAAAATTTCAACCCCCGGGGAAGGGTGGAAAAAATAAATAAGGTGTTTTCTTGCAATTACTTTAAAACGGTTGGAGCTACAAAAAAAATTCTTAACAAAAGTTGTAACACTAAAAATAATAAATTAAAATGGTCTCTACCATTTTTTTCCCCAGATGACATTAGGGTTGCTAAAACTTAAGGGATGATAATTTCAATTAAAAAAATATATAACTGTTAAACAAATTCATGAATTTGCATTTATTTTTGACATAATTACCCTTAGAGAGTCTACAAACGAAGTGTAGAAGAGATTTTGTTTCAACCCCCGGAGAGGGGTTAAAAAAATTTATGTGTTTTTTGGAATTATTTTAAAATGGTGAGAGTTAGAGAAAAAGTTTTTAACAACAGCTGTACAGCTAAAAATTCTACATCAAAATGGTCCTTATCATTTTTCTCCAGATGACATTAGGGTGGCTTAAACTTAAGGGATGATATTTTAATTTAAAAAATTATAACTATTTAAAAACTTTATGTATTTGCATTTTTTTTTGACATAATTAACTTTAGAGTGTCCGAAAACGAAGTGATGAAGATATTTTGTTTCAACCCCTCTGGAAAGGGGTTGAAAAAGGGTAATAATTGTGTTTTATGGGAATTATTTTAAAACGGTTGGAGATAGAAAAAAAGTTCTTAACGAAAGTTTTAGAGCTAAAAATTCTACATCGAAACATTTCTCATCATTTTTTCCTTAGATGACATAAGGGTGGATAAAACTTAAGGGATGGTAATTTTAATTAAAAAACATATAACTACATATTTAACAAATTCATGTATTTGCATTTTTTTGTCATTATTACCTATAAAGTGTCTATAAACGAAGTATACAAGAGTTTTTGTTTTAACCCCCGAAAAGGGGTTGAAAAAAAATAAGATGTTTTCTTGGAACTACTTTAAAACAATTACGTTAGAGAAAAAATTCCTAACAAAAGTTTTAAAACTAAAAATTTTACATCGAAATGATGACATTAGGGTTGCTAAAACTTAAGGGATGATAATTTCAATTAAAAAAATCATAACTATTTAACAACTTCATGTATTTGCATTTTTTCTTGACATATTTAACTTTAGAGTGTCCAAAAACGAATTAAAAAAGATATTTTGTTTCCACCCCTCTAAAAGGGGCTAAAAAAGATAATAATTGGGTTTTATTGGAATCATTTTAAAACGGAGGATTTAAAAAAAATGTAGAGCTAAAAATTCTACATTGAAATGGTCCCCATCATTTTTTCCTTTAATGACATAAGGGTGGATAAAACTTAAGGGATGACAATTTTAATTAAAAAAATTATAACTATTTAACAAATTCATGTATTTGCATTTTTTGACATAGTTAACTCTAAAGTGTCTATAAACAAAAAATAAAGTTGATTTTGTTTTAACCCCCGGAAAGTGGTTGAAAAAAAATAAGTTAAGTGTTTTTTGGAATAACTTTAAAACGGTTGAAGTAAGAGAAAAAGAATTCTTTACAAAAGTTGTAAAACTAAAAAAATTACATCGAACTGGTTCCCATCATTTTTTTGCAGATGACATTAGGGTTGCTAACACTTAAGGGATGATAATTTTGTTTAAAAGAAATTATAACTATGTAACAAATTCATTTCTTTTTGGCATAATTAACTTTAGAGTGTCTTAAAGCGAAGTGTAGAAGATATTTTGTTTCAACCCCCTGGAAAGGGGTTAAAAAAATAAAAAGTTGCTTTCTTGGAATTAATTTAAAACGGTTGAAGTTGAAGAAAAAATGGTACTTTCACAAAAGAAAAATGGTAGATTTTTATTAAATGGCTTAAAACAACCAAAAAAGGGCTCTACCGCAAAACAAGTTAAAAAGTGTTTATGTTGTTAGTGTTTAGTGTAAGACGATTATTATTTAAATTCTTATTCTATTTTCTACTGCTGTATTATTAAAAAACTTAGTTTAGGATTAGTTAAACCCAACTGGGGGTTGAACCTACCCATTTAAAATATATTGCTGTCAAGTATATGCCTTCTTGACTTCATTTGTAGACACTTTTATGTTAATTATATACATATATATAAAAAAATTAAAATACATGAATTTTTTAAATAGTTACATATTTTTTTTTTAATTATAATCCCTTAATGTAAAATTTTTAGCTATAAAACTTTTGTGTTTTAAACAACAATTTAAAAGAGAACGTGTAGCTTATGTTATTTTTGTAATATTTAAGGCAAGGTGAATAATTTATTTATTGGTAAATATATGTTAAAATATGTAGAAATCTCCAATTAAAAAAAGAAAACAAATCTAGTAAGTCACAATTAATGTTGATGCCGATGTATTAAGATAATTGCTATTTTTTACCATTTAATTTTTTTATAAATCTAAATGTTAATAGGAAAAACTTCCCACGCAGTTTATTATATGGGTAAATATCTACAAATTCACCGATTTGCAGTCCCAAGTATTTATGTTATTTGTCAATTATTTTTCTGGATGATTTTATTAATAGTAAGGGCAGAGTTTATTTACTAAAAGAAGAGTTAAAGCACTCGATTACTCGGCTCCGATCAGGCCACCTCCTGTCCCGCCTTTTATCCGACGACTTGCTGGCTAGAACAAAGCCTGTTATCCTTTTCTATACTGTGCAGTCGTTCGCTTCGCATGGTACACGGTGGCTCGACCTTGCCGGCACAGTTTGAGGTTTCGTCCAAGAGCGACCGGCTTATCTGCGACCGATAATAAGTATTCGGCGCATTAGCGACCGAATTTTTCAAACCCTTAGAATACATTAAATTTAACTGTTGCCAAAATGTAGGTGGACTATCAGAGATATTTCTTAGAATCAGAAAAGGGTACTAAGGGTAGGTACTTAATTAAACCTAAGACTAATACACACTAACAAATGGTTCTGGTAGGGAACGCCTTTTTTTCAAACCCCTATTTTTCTACCTGGTGGGTCTAGAATACATTAAATTAAACTGTTGCCAAAATGTAGGTGGACTATCAGAGATATTTCTTAGAATCAGAAAAGGGTACTCACGTAGGTACTTAATTATACCCAAGACTAATACACACTAACGAATGGTTAGTTCTGGTAAGGAACGCCTTTTTTTAATTCCTTAATTAAACCCAAGACGAATACACATACATAAATTATATTTACATACATTTGTAGGCCTCTATATGCAATAAATAATTAATATAAATTTATGTACAATTTTTTACTTTTTAAAATATTTCACAAAAAAAGAAAACAACTGGATGGAAATAGTTTGTGAACAACTTGGCAACAACGGTTATGCCCAATTGGGGTTCACTCTTATTTTCCATAGGTCGCTTATAGGTGGGTTTTATTGCTTTTTAATGATCGGTCGCAGATGAGCCGGCCGCAGATAAGCCTGTTCCCAGTTTAAAAGCCGCTTTCAAAGGCGCCGCAAGAGAGTGCATTAACTATTCTTTAGTTGATAAACTGCGGTAAGGGCGCCCACGATTCTAAATGGGGATTTACGTCATAGAGACCTATTGGGTTGCAAAGTAAAGATGATGAGAAGAAAAACATGTTATATAATGTATACCTTCTCATCGGTGGAAGAAGCGAAAATACTGTTGTTATTTCGGCTTGTGGAAATCGTTCCAATCGTATCGGATTATATATTTTTCGTTATTCTTGAATTACTTTTTCTAAATAAAGAAAATGGCCACGCTTGGAAATGTCAAAATGACGTTTTTACAACTGTGTTGCCCTTCGTTTTCTTTACGTCACTGTTAAATTCTCAGATTAGTGAAATATACACTGTTAACAGACCTTACCCTAACTTTATCTAAGGCCGCTTTCAGACGGGCGACCTTTTTCAGTCGAAGTTGACTATAAAAATATCGACGTCTTGTCGCCAATTTTGACTACAACTGTAGTTTGAACTAACGTGTAGTCAGTCGACGGGATCGGCGACAATCAGCGGCAGAAGTTCGGTTGCAGTCGAAAAAACGCCCGTATGAAATCGCTTTTTCCATGGTTGTTAAATGACAACTGCAAGTAGCGACAATCAACCACAAACGATCGACTTTTTGCGGTCAACTTCGACTACAAAACGTCGCCGGTCTGAAAGCGGCCTAACGCGTTTGAAAATTTTTGATGGATATATTTTTGTTTTTTATGATCGGCCCTGTATACGGGGCTCATATTTGGTGGAGGTTGTTAACCGGGTATATAATCTTCCGGTATATTATTCTGCTGTCCGAAATCCCCTTTTGGGCTCCCCTACCATAATGGAACTTTATAATGTTATGGAAATTATAAAAAGCTATACATTGCATTCTAGTTAAAACGAGCCATCCTATATAATTTCATTTGTACACTTATATAAAAATCTTAAAACAAATTAATTTTAATTTTTAGGGGGACACATTTCTGTGTCAAAACTTACTTGTTTAGGGTTATCCCTTCCCCTAACCAACACAAACATCTAAAAGTTAAAATGGAAAGGCCGTTAAAGGCTTTTGAAATTCTCTTTTTATAACGGTCTTTAGTTTTTTAAAATCGGTTTATTAGTTTCCAAGAAAATTCTCCCAAATACCTTGGCCAGTAGCCGGTGGCTCACCCTTACACCTTTCTATTGTTTAAAATGTCAAATACCATTTGTTACGTGGGTATATTACATAAAGGTGCAATACGCCAGGAATTCATTGTCTTCTAAAACTGTCGGTTTAGTTGGAAATAACCTTATCTTTCTTATTTTAAAATAGACACCCACCAATGAAAACTCAATAATATTTATATACACGTTTAAAAAAATGGTTTCTTTCTTTTAAAATAGTTTCTTATAATATTAAAATTTTATTCGTTTCGATAAAATGTATTAAAATATTCTGCAGAAACACCATTTGCCATTTTAGGAAATTACTATTTTTAAAAACCAAAAGAAAAGAGAACATTATTTTTATGGTAATATGTGTCTTATTATCAAAAAATTACCAATGTAAACATTTTTATCAGCCAAGTATTGTTTAAACAAATAACTTTTTTCACTTTTGCCCAAAAGTAACAAATAATTACAAATAGGGTTTTTGCAAAGAACGTCTCAATAAAATTATTGGTAAAGATGGAGTATTTGAAATCTTACTAAATATGACACGTCCAATTGATTGCAATCAAAATAAATAAGGCATTCTATTTAAAATAACCAAAATATAACCTATAGCACAAAACTGAAAAATCTGGCAACTTTGCCAATAGTCTGTTCAGTTTCGCCCAGTTGGAGTTATGAGTGTGACGACGATATATTACAGAGAAAAGTTTCAAATACCTTTAAAAAAATATTTCCATTGATATCAGCTTTTATTAGATACAAATTACTAAAGACCCATGTATACAAATAAAAGAAGACATGGCTGTTTTTTTTACATAAACCCATCGAATTATTGATCCATTAACTACTGTGAGTTGACAAAGACCAAGAAAAATATGATAGCTTGCAAATTAGAAAAACATAAGAAAACTCCCTATTATTTTTGTACTTTCAATTTTTTAAGAAGCATTAATAAAAAATAATGGTATACTAAAACCATTATTTATTTTGTTGCAGACACACAGAGGTCCACAATTAAGAATAAAAACTGGAGGCAAGCGGGCGCCTTCCGTTTCTCCTGACCACGTAAAGAGACAAAGGCTGACAAGCGTCGATTCGGAGCCTCCTCAGTTGTCTCCTCCTATTAATCCTTTAGTTATACCTTATTCCGATGGACCGAACCATACTAAAATGCCCAAGGTAAGAAACAGTTTTTGACACATAAGTAAAACCAAAGAATACACATCCCATAGAAGCTCACAAGTGAGATTTCACCTTACCCTAAAATTTTAGTACCTACCCTGACCACCAGATAGCGAAAGTGGGCACCGAACCAATCAGAAAATTGGTCGATGCCCATGTCGAGTTTCTATTGGTGGATGCCCAACGACATGTAACGGATTGTAGACGCTAGTATTGACTTTCGCTATCTGGTGGTCAGGGTAGGTACTAAAATTTCAGGGTACGCTGAAATCGCACTTATGAGCTTCTATGGGATGTGTATTTTTGGTAAAACACACTATCAAGGCTATGATTACCGTGAAAACTGATGCATCCCGTATAATTTTTTTTGCTATTTTACCTAACAAAACTTGTATACCACTATTTTTTCTCCAGTTTTATAAATGAAGCCGTGTGAAATATTTCAACTGTAAAATTAAAAATATACAGGGTATTTGTAAACTGTTGTGCCAAACTGCTATGATAGAATCTTCTTACTAAAATAGGAAAAAAGTTTGTATAAACATGGGCTGGAACCTTTTTCAGTTTCAAGATACAGGGTGTTAAATATTTCAGAAAACTTTATAATTTTATCTTTTATTTATTTTAGTAATTTTTTTTATATAGATATGTGTAAATTTTATTTAATTATAATTGTTTGTTGTTGTTGTTACATAATTGCTAATAAACACCCAATTTTTAAAAGAAAAATTTCTCCAATATTAGTAAGCAAGTGGATTTTATTTTATTATTCTCCTTAAAAAGGTTTCCCATTTTTTTTGCCAAATCCAACCATTTAAAAGAGGTTAAAGGTCAAAGAATAAAGAATTAGGAAAAATAACTTTTTGTTTTAAATTTTGTAACTTACCTAAAAAGTATAAAAGACCTTTTATTTTTAATAAAAATAGAAAAAGCTCAATTGTCAATAATTATTTTTCAGTAACTTACCAAATTTAAAACAAAAAAGTTATTTTTCTTTAAATTGTACTTCTTCTTTGACCTGAAAAATCTTTTTGTGGTTAAATTTATTTAAAAAGTATAACAGACCTTTTTTGTAGATCGCTTAATTTGCTACAGAAAAAAAACTTTACTAAAGTTTTGCTGTTTAATTAAGAAATAGTAAGATATACTTTTGTATGGGATTGAGAAAAAATATGCAAACTGTAACGAGGCGGATCTTCCTAAAAGAATTTAGAGCTCATCGTTGCCGAGCATTTTTTAAAGGAGCCTAGAAACCAATTTGTCAGTGTCAGCAGTCAAAATAAAATAGTCGATTTCTTTTACTTACCCCAGCGACACTTTACTCTTAAGCAGTTTTTAATCTTTTCGAAGTACCCCGTATATCATTAAACTTAACCAAATAAAAGTAACAAGTGCAAATACAGTTTAATAAATCAAGGTCTTGAACCGATGTTTTTAGATAACCCATTTGCGAAACTGTAGTTTAGTTTTCAGATGGGTGGATGTTGCTTTTAATTAAGATTAATTAATTAAGATTAAGAAGTTTTTGTTTAACATTATTGTCCCTGGGCCAATAATAAAATGGACTTCATGAAAAGAACACTTTTAAATTCTTGAATATGTATACCGCTATATATGGAAGCGGCGCGTTAATCCAGCCTCTCATTGTCAAATTTTTCGGGTGTCGGTCTGGGCGAATACGTCACTTATTTGTCGGGCAAGTTTACCACAGTGTTTTACATGCAGTTTTTAAACATTTTGCCGAAAATAGTAAGATCAAACACATGTTTTGGGTTTCGGACTAGGCGGGTCAGGTGACTGTAACCCTTACAATTTTTGGCACAACTTTTAAAAATTGCATGTAAAACATTGTGGTAAACTTCCTTCGACAAAGTGACGCGTTCGCCCAGTCCGACACCCGGAAACATTTAACACTGCCAGGCTGAATTAAAGCGCCGCTTCCATATATGGCCGTATGAATATTCGTGGTAGACTAGGTTAAAAGGAACCTCTCTAGACAGGTTTTAAAAGTGTCCTTATGATGAAGTCCATTTTGTTACTGGCCATGGCCCAGGTACTTAAAAATAAATTAATGTAATGTTGTATAACTTTGGCATAATACGTTTCAGCTGGAAGAGCAATACCCGACCGCACCTTCGGACATGTTGCGACGCCAGCACCACCACGCGGCATGAGAGACCATTACCTTGCAATGAGTAATAAGAAAAGACTGACCATAGGCCATACTTAAGAGACAACGGCTAGAAGGTACAACCGGGACCGCTTTAAAGCAGACTGATTTATTACAGAACTTTGTATTGTGTTTTTTACCACTTTTGCACCGATTCAACCGAAATTACCTTTATTAATAGTGCGTATAGAGGAAGAGTATTTAAGTAAAGGAGAATTAAATACAGAACTAAAAATATCGCTAAGATATTTTGCGTTTTAACAGTAATAAACTATTTTTTAAAACTTGCTGTTAATACTTAAGTGACCACATTTTGAAAACATGTTGTCACTTTCATATATTTGTAGTTTTCAAGACCAATGTAAGATACACTAAAATTTCTATTTAGTGTAAGCAATGGCCATGGACTACGCGTAAAGCGGCCATTACACGGTCAGGCTTCATATCAAACTCGATATGTGACACCGAAATAATGATGCTAAATGATGTTTTATGCCCTTGTTAGTTATGTCGGACTTGAATTCGTTAATGTAGTTTGACTAGCGTAAGATTTTTTTATATCCTGCAATACGGGCTTTGCACATATTTTTATATTGCTAAAAATAGCCCCTTTAAATTAAGTGGGTATTTTACCAAATATGTTTTTAAATATTAAACTCTCTAACAGAACTGAAGCATTAAGTGTGCTGAATTTCTCCATGGATGCACAGGCAGCGTTGCCTTATCTTACCAAGAAAATATACTCAATGTTTATATATTCAGCCTATATCTACTAAGCTAAAATTCGAAATCCTGGATATATTGACTTAATTATACAAATGTTATCATTTTTATGGAGTAAATCATCTAAAGAACAAAGTATAGATTTTTCTTATTTATTTTTGGTTTATAATAACATTCAGATTAGCTTATTTATTTTAATCACTTAGAAATAAAATTTCTTTTTAATTTCGCATTTCTTAAAGGAAAATGGTCACCTTACAAAACTGTGCGATGACACAGTATGACTAACCAGCATGTCGATTTAAAGGTAAAACTCGCTAAGTAATATTTTATGTTTTGCAAAACCATCTTGTGCAACATTTGCCGTGAAAAAAAAATTCTTTCAGCTTCAATATTTTTCAAAAACTGTTTAGAAGTTATAAAGGTAATTGGTGAGTTTTGTGGGGGTCCCAGAATATGTTTGTAATCTTCTGGTTTAACAGAACAAAAAAAAGTAATATAAAAAGTTATTTAATTTTTCTACAACCTACGTTGTGAAGATGCTATGAAAGTTATTCAAGAAGAACCTCTTTTTAAAGACACATGTCTCGGGTGCTGTAGAAAATTTATAGTAGTGTGTCTATTATTGGCATCTGTTCTATATATATATAATTTGCGAGATTATCCACATATTTTGGGACACCCTGTATAAGAAACTTGGAAAAATTACTTAACTTATTTTTTTTTTAAGAAACAAAATAAACTTGACGACTTTTACCTCTAAACCGATGAACACAGGTTTATAATTTTATACCATTCTGTATAGACCACATAAGGTCAATAAACGAATTCCAAAGGTCCGACTTATCACCTATCGTATCTCTAGTACCAATAATTAAAAATATACAGTGTGTACCAGGATAGGTGTTACAAGAGGACAAATTGACCAGAAATTTTGGAATTTTAAAATGAAATTTTGGGAAAACTGGTCGCATGGTCCAAAACTAATAAATACAAAATTTTACTGCAATTGGTATTATACCGGGCGAGTTATAACTAAAAATATAAAAATGCCCAGGACTTAACTACTCTTATTTTTTAAATAGAAGCAAAATTGTATGAGTAAATGTTGTAGAGAATTGAATTTTATGTCAAAATTAAAAGCACAAGAGTAAAAAAAAATAGTTTTCAATTTTTACATTACGCATTACAACTTAAATAATGGGCCAGAGGGAGCAAAATTTTAAAGAAAATTTATTAATTTTGAATATTTTTTTAAAATTTGCTGCCTTAAGTCAAGTATTTCAAAAACTGTTAATGCATAATGTAAAAAATTAACAAAAATATTTGTTTTTCTTTAATTCTTAAACTTTAAATTTCCCAAAACGACGTTTAAAGATTTCAAAATTTTTGGTCCATTTGTCCTCATGTAACACCTATCCTGGGACACACTGTATACGCATGACCATGCCATCGGGTGGAATCGCATCCTTCATAAAATAACTAGTATTACTACTTTCTTTCTAATTCTATAATATAATATAGCAGATAATCAATGCACTACTATTTAGTAACTCAATTTTAAAAATAAATTAAACTATTGGCAGCATTGTTAAAAAAGCAATTCCCCATATGACAGACTCGTTTAATTTTTTTGGTATATGTTATGATTCCTGGTTAATTTATTACGATTTTTGGGGTTACTAACAATTAATTATTGAAGAATGACGCGGTCTTATGTGTTTATTAGACTGGGCCAAACAAATCGACTTTTATTTATTAATTTTCTTTTTTTTTTTGAAAAATATATCAAAAATATTGTTTAGTGTTACAAAAAGCAACTATCGTGAAGATTTAAGTAATTAATATTATTATTAAGGGTCCCTCTCCTTCAATTTATATTTGTTATTTTTACATTAATTTTTGCGTTAAAGCTCCTTAACTATTCTGGTAAAAAAATTATGAGCAGATATATCTTTAGAGAATTAAATTGCTTACAAAAAACGTCCTATTGAAAATTTTCGCCAGATGAACCTTTTTCGAATAATTAAGCTTTAAACATTGATATCTTTTTTAGATCCACCCTTTTTAGATCCACCTTTTCTAGATCCACCTTTTTGATAAGTTTTTACTCATTGGAACAACTTGATATATTACATCATCGAAAAATGAAATTTTATCAATCTTATCGCCTAAAATATCCAAATTTCATAATATATCCAAACCTATTCTGGTTTAATACCTATTTGTTCTGGTTAGTTTAGTATAACAAATAGCTATTAACCTAGAAAAGGTTTAGATATATCATAAAATGTAGATATTTTATAAGTTTTAAGCGATAAGATTGATAAAATTATGATTTTTGATGATGTAATATATCAATTTCTTCCAATGTTTCAACCTTTCAAAGAACGATTTTATTTTTTTAAGAATCTATGTTGTTTTTTTTCTATATATTTATTTTTCATTAAGTTTCAAAATCACAAAATAACAAAGGTAAATCTATAAAAGAAATCAATGTTTACAGCTTGATTATTCGAAAACGATTCGACTGACCAAAATTTGTAATAACACGTTATTTTTAGGTAAATCAATTCTCTAATTCTCTAAAGATGTTTGTGCATATAATTTTTTTACCTCGATAGTTAGGAAGCTTTGACGCAAAAATTAAAGTGCAAATAAAAAATTAATTTAAAGGAGAGTTACCTCCAAATATTAATATTAACGGATCAAATTTTCTAGATATTTTCTTTTTGTTATCCTTAATAATATTTTAATATATTTTTCCAAACAAGTAATAAAAGTCGATTTTGGCCCAGTCCAGTGTTTATAGTTGCTTCAATAATGACGATGTTCCCAACATCTCGAAATAAAAATCACTAAATATTAGTGCTGTTATTTTTAGATAGCAGTAGTTTTCCTAGTTACTTTATGAAAATAGTCAGTGCAATACACCCGACACTATTTTCTTAAATACTTTTTCGCTCAAAGAACATATTATAGGCTTATAGAAATATCCAGATATCTGCTGTTAATTGTGTCTGTCTGGTGTTAATATGGGAAAAGAACTACACCAAACCTGATAGTTTTTAAGTCGCAGTAGCTCAGACGTTGCCCATAAAAAAGGTTTTATTGAAAATTTAATTGTTTCGCTTTATCTGAGGTCTTGGGTTACATTACGTTCTGATTCTGACCTGCACCCATTTGTTTACCGGATAAAAACTCTTAAATACACTATTTAAAGAAAGGTATTGCTACAGAGTGGCCTTAAAAATTATGGTTTAAGCTATATTTAAAGACTTTGGGGCAAAAACCGACAGGGGAGCCCATATCGACTTTCTGAGGGGGAACAAAATATTTTAGCATTTTGGTGCCCCTACAAAAAAACAAATTTTAAAGGAGGTTCCAATTTTTTAAAGAGCAAAAAAAACAAAAAAAGGGTCCTCTAACCTCTTTTTATTGTTTTCTTTCATTCTTTTTATAAAATTACACAAAACCTCCTTTCCACGTATTTGAAAAGCACAAAAAAACGGGCCTCACTTTTCAGTTCACTATCTTCGTCAAAAAATATTATTAGCTTTTGAAACATACTCTGTACTAAAACTCTAGCATCTTTTACTTTATTTCGTTGAATTTAATGGGAAAAAACTGCTGCATATTTTTATTTGGTAATGAAAAAACGCTCTCAGATTTTTTAATGTATTTTCTATATGCTGAAAGAATTCTCAACTTACAGAATTGAATTTGAAATAGGTTTTGTTTATATTAGAAAGCTATAAATAGGGGCTTAAAATGTTCGATACAGATTGTTGTAATATCCTGAGTAATATCAAGAAGGCAAAACTTTTGGGTTTAATAAATAAAACTATTAGACACCTAACACTTAACTGTTAGTATGCAGATTTTTTCCCCATAGATAATTTAAACTTTTAGTGCAGTAACCACATCAATCCGGACTTGTCTGCTTTTTCCTCCAAACTGTGTCATCGACTATGTCCAAAATTCTCATAGCGACGTTAATATGTTTTGGACTTATTATTGCTTCAATATACAGGCTGTTTCTAAACAAATGCAAAAAACTTTAGGAGGTGATTTTTCACCAAAAAATAAGAAAAAAACTTTACATAAACATAATATATTTTCTAAACGTCTTAGGTTTGGAACTACGGGGTGTTAAATTTTTATAAAATATTGTTTTTTATAATAACTCTAAAACCATTCGGATATTTTTAAAAAATTTTGGAGACGCACTCTTTGCACCAAAAGATATTTTTGGCATACAAGAAAAAAAATATATTTTACCAGTGTCATCCATGAGGGGTTTAGGGTAAATATTTTTAGAAAAAAAAATGGTACGCCACTGCATTTTCTAAAATAAAAGTCGTTTTTAATCCCCATTTAGTTTATAACAAATTTGGTCTCTTGACTTTTTTCGTTTGATGTACGGTTTTTGCGTAAATGAATAAAAACCATTACTCGGAATGGTTAAATTCCTATCTAATTAAAGAATAAATAACGAAGATATAATTTTTAATGTAGAATTTCATATTAGGAATACAAACTGACCATGCCAAAAATGGTTTTTATTAATTTACGCGAAAACCGTACATCAAACAAAAAGAGTCGAGATCAAATTTGTTCTAAAATAAATAGAATTTAAAAAAGATTTTTATTTTAGAAAAATGCAGTGGCGTACTATTTTTCTTAAAAATATTTACCTTAAACCCTTCATGGACGACACTGGTACAATTTTTTCTTGTATGCCAAAAAATTTTTTGGATAAAAAGTTTGCGTCTCCCAAATTTTTACAAATATATGAATTGGTATAAAAGTTATTGTAAAAAAACATTAAAGTTCTGATAGCAACGTGAATATGCTTTGAACTTGTACGATTTATGCACACTTATCTTGATGGATTGCCAATGTTATTACCTGCGCGAAACAAAGTTACATTTTATGGGCGAAAAAACGGGTTTGTATGCAAGGAAATCGAGGGTGAACGCGTCTGGCGCCAAACAGACTATCCGCATTATCGGAAAGAATTGTCGACGCTGTCCTGGTCTTCTGTTCGGAGTACGGTAGCTAATGAGCGTCACGGTCAGACCGCGGACGGAGGACACGGGGTGTCGGTATTCGTATTTTGCCACGGCTTTTAAGTGCGCATGTTCGTCCACCCGTCCATTTGTTTACTGCGCGAGGTCGTAAAAATCCGAAAAATGCTTCTTGCCACTGCGGATCTAAATGTAGGTTATCTATGTTTTTGCACCAATGTATGGGCCTTTCTTTATCGTAGGTTTACGTCTAACATTTATTGCATGATGTTTATGTTAGACAGAAATTCTGGCTAATGTAAACGATCAAAAATATATGTCTGATAGAAATGTTTTATTGTTTACATTAGCCAGAATTTCTGTCCGACATAAATATCATGCAATAAAAGTCAGATGTAAACATACCATTAGAGAATACGACTCCGTGAGAATGTTATTTTCGCCCAAAAATGGACCTGTCCTGTTTTTGCCCCAAAGTATTTATTTAAATATAAAAATAACCTCAAAACTTTTTACACACCTGGTATAATGGCAACCCCTGTTTTTTTTAATACATTTTAAATACATAAGGCGAGTTAATAAAATCTTAATGTTTAAATAATACGGAATGTGCTAAAAAATTGTAATAATTTTTCAAATTTTAAATTTAATCAATATTGCCTTATTTATAAAATTTGAGAGAAAAAATAGTAATATATTAGTACTGTCATGTGGAGTAAATAAAATTAAAAACTGCCATTATACAAGGTGTGTCAAAAAGTTACTTTTTAATTTAAATATTGCCTTGACCATATTTTTTGGCAATTCTGTAGAAATATCTTTGTTTAAATACCATATTTAATATAAAATAGTTTTTATCCCGTAAACAGATGTATGCAGGTCGCTTCCTATCCAGATCTTAGACGATTATAATTGTACTGAGTAATCAGTACCTGCAAATCAAATTTAGAAATTTATTTATATAACTTTAAAGTATTATTGATTTTTATCAGAGAAGAGCCGTTCACCTTATGCTGCGTCCAGACTTGCAACAATTCGCCGCGCCGAATAGCGCAACACATACCCCACATAGCGCGGACATGGACGTGGACGGAATTCACGTGGTTCCAAGGGCTTGGGAAATGATTCCGCGGTGATTCAGAGCTGGTCGGTTTTTTGCATCAAAGAAGCGCGCAAATAGGTTGGTTTGTTTGGACGGATGTTTGGCGACTTGTTGCAAGTCTGGACGCAGCTTAATTCACTTTAATCTTACATGAAAACGCTATTATTTGTGGCTGTGGA
Organism: Listronotus bonariensis; assembly: GCA_014170235.1. Lineage (NCBI taxonomy): Eukaryota > Metazoa > Arthropoda > Insecta > Coleoptera > Curculionidae > Listronotus > Listronotus bonariensis. The sequence goes on along the minus strand of JACEGR010003534.1, from coordinate 56,333 downwards.
CTTCCTTCTTCTTGGTTCACTCCTAGGGAGATATTTTTTGCCCTTAGATCTTGCTTTACTAAAACACCGTGTTTTAGTACTCGGGAATTTTTCAAAGGAGGCGGATGAGTAAAAACTAATAATAGCATAAATATTTGCTGGGAACCATAAAAATTTATTCAGTTGTATGAGTAAAAAAATTAAATACGAAAGTATTTATTATTGCGCAAGCTTTAAATCTAAGTATAAATGTTATATCTACAAATAAATTATTAATATCGGAAAGAAATTTCCTTTCTATTTCTTGTCTTTATTCTGTATCATTTTTTCTAAATAGTTTATAAATTTTCTGCAACAGAAAGTGTACCTGAAAACGTTAGGTTCTTTAGTGGAAAAATGCACTTGTCATTTCTTAAAATAAATATTTTTTAATTTCCGGATTTAAATGGTTTATCATTTGCTTAATCAGAATGTATCTAAGTATAGTATTTTTTCTATTTTATATAAAAATTAGAGGGATAGAAAACAGCAACAAGATCTGCGTGTAAAAAGGAGAGAGGTTAGCGGGATAATTATTAATCCATTTAAATTACCAAGAATTAGAAGTTGAATTTAGGCGGTGTTTTAGATTGTATGGATTTAGAAAATTAATTATTGAGCTCACACTTTATCTAAATATTAAAGTATAAACAAAATATAATATAACAACATAACATAAACGAATTCAATAATAATACTTCTTGGACTTCCATTGTTTTTATTTTCAACTGATACACGACGTTTCGGATGGCATCTATCTCCAACTGTTTTCAAGTGATCACTTGAAAACGGTTGGAGATAGATACCATCCGAAACGTCGTGTATCAGTTGAAAATAAAGACAATGGAAATCCATAAAGAAGTATTATTGAAAACCTGACATTGTCTATCACCTTTAAAGAAAGATAACATAAACGAATGTTATTTCCACAAAACACTAAATAAAAAGTTGTTTATTATTGCTATTCCAATTGCAATGGCGTTGATGTCCCCGCAAACAACCGCTTATAAAAGAAAGTAAACGTCCAAGTAAAAAGGGCGAGATCACTTTATACAAAACGCCATAGAATAGAACAGGATAAATGACAAGGAAAATCCAAATCGCCTTTCTATTTCCAGGCGTTTGTATTGCCGATTCGTAAGTGTAGAACAAGCCAAAAATTTTACAGAGTTTTAAATAGACAGGAAATGGAAAATAGAGAAATTTCTGTCTTGCGAGTTACCGAGTACGGCCTCAGAATTTCTAACTCTTCAATATGAAGCAACAAGCAGCAGGTTGTTGATAATTTATTTTATTTTTTTCGCCCTTTCGGGGTCATTCTACCTAGGCCGACGACCGCCCCTGTAAGGTGATACACTGCGGCCTGAAGGCTTATTGTACCTTGACCCCTACTCCTTCCCATTCACACACCATTCATTCCATAGCTTGGATGGTTGTTGCTCGGTCCAGTTGTGGGCGCGCACTTCACTGCTTAACTCCGGAGATCGACGCTTGCCGATACAACCGGAGCAGCCACTAGCGCGCTTGTTGATAATTCCTCAGGTAACTGATATTTTTGATAATACATTGAATTAAGTAATAAAAATGTTGCTAAGTACACGGATTGGCGATAAAAGGAAAAGCGTAATATAATATTAACGTTCATTTAAACAAAATAATATTTGGCCATTTTTTTATAAAATAAAAAGGTTTATTAAACATTAAAAAAAATGATTACTTTTATATACTATGAAGAACTATTTTTGTCCTTGCATAATATAATATAAGTTAGGATTACTTTAAAAGAAATAAAATAATGAAATAATTAATAATAATAATAATAATAATAATAATTATAAGCTTTATTGTCATGAAAATATTTAGATATCATTGTAGACAAAGCAAAACAATAATTTATATATACATATACAACATAGACAGATACACACACAAATATATAATAGTAAAAAGAAATACCTTTATGGAAATGTATCCTCGAAGAAATTCGTTTAAATTGTAATACGCTCTTTTAAGTAAAATTGCTTTAACATATCTTTAAATTTCTTTATGTTGTTAATATTTTTTATAGAATTTGGTAAATGAGTAAATATCTTTTTGATTCATAAATTATAGATTTTTAATCATATTTGAATGTGGTATAAGTAGATCAAAGCAGGAGTTATTTCTAAAATTATATAAATAGTTTTCATTATAATTACACCAATATTTTTTATATATTAAACAAAGTAACTTTATATTAAAGATTTCATTATTTTTATTTCTGTTAAAGAAATCTTATTTTTATTATATTATGCAAGGACAGAAAAGTTCTTCATAGTATATGAGAATTTTTAATTCTCTTAAAATGTTTAATAACCGTTTTTATTTTATTCTGGAGAAAAGCCAAATATTATTTTGTTTAAACGTAATCTCCCCAGAAAACAAATTAAGTATAAAATATTAGCGTTCATATTACAAATTAAATATTATAGCAGAGTTCTTTCGAGTAAACATCCAATAAGCATGCTCTCAGAGTGGTCTAAACAACAGCTTTCGGGTTGCCAGACAAACTATAATAAAAAATTTACTTAGACCAGAAAACATTGGCCTGGACAATTTTTACATTGTTTAGTAGGATGGTAGGGTCCCATCTCTTCCAACAAAATCATTTTGTTGAAAGAAAGGGCTCCAACCGTCCTAAACGATGTATTTTTTTCCATACCAATGTTCTTTGGTATTAGTATTAGTATACATATATGTTTTATATGCAAATTGTATATTATTTCTGAAACCCGTTTGTTAAAATATCTTGTACAACTAATATACAGGGTGTCCCAAAATATGTGGGCAGTTTCTTAGATTCTTAGAGAATACATAAAAATAATATGACAAGTTTTTATATTTTTACAGATATAACGCCGCTGAAAATCAGTTTTTCTTAAATAACTTTTGTAATCCTTTTTAATTAAATATTTTTATTATGATAAATACTAGTTGGGACTCCTTAAAATGGTGTTCTTAAAAACATTTGTCTTCATTAATTCGCCACGGACGGACTACCCCTTACATAATACTACTTAATATTTTTACACTGTGTAATAAAGGAGTGAAATAAGTATTTTTGGGTAGCTTAAAATCTTAGCTAAAAAAGATACTCTTGGTCGATGTCGATAAATTGAAGCGTTTTCGAGAAAAACATCTTTATGCTTTAATAGGGTTGTATTTAATTTCGTTTATCGGTTCGACTGTTCGACATAGACTCCTCTTATGTTATGCATTCTTTAGCTTTAATTATCGAAGACCCTCTACAACGCTGCAACATTTTTTGTTTTGACAAAACTTGTTTTTGTCGAAACGCTTTAATTTATCGACATCAAAGAGATGTACCTTTTTTAGCTTAGCGTTTAATCTACCCAAAAATGTATTTTTTTATTATACAGGGTGTAAAAATAATTAGCACTATTGTGTAAGTGTTAGTCTGCCCCGGGCGAACTAAGGAAGGCAAATATGTTACAAAAACACTATTTAAAGGAGTCCCAACTAGTATTTATCATATAAATCAGCATTTACCATTTGCCGGGTCGCGAGTCGCTACTGGGCCATCAAAATAAAATACCGGCTCGCCACATTCCAAGTATTATAAAAGTTATTCTAGAAAAACCGATTTTTAGCGGCGTCCTTAAGGACACATATCTCTTTAGAGGGAGACTTTATGAAAAAACAATTACAACTTGTAATATTTTTATGTGTTTTATATGAATCAAAGAGATTGCCCACATATTATCGGATACCCTCTATAATGGCTGTTTGTAATATACACGCTAATACTAGGTCTTCTGCTTTTCCCTCAACATGTATATTTATCAAAATGTTTTTTACTTCAGTAAAACCTTTTCGTTGGTGACATTGAGCTAAGTAATGAACGTTAGGATTAAGTAGGTTATAAGCATATTATAATAGATAAATTTGTGAACTTGTACAGATTTTTATTATTCTCATAATTATTTGTTATATACTGTAATATTAATCGATAGTAATTCCTGTGATTGTAATGATATAAGAGTTATTATAGGCTGTTGAATATAAAATGGACCTTTTTGAAGTACAAAAGCTTTGTACACACTAATTTGCTTATTTTTTTATAATAAGCTGGTTTCAAATATAAACTAAAAATATCTATGAGTGTTTAAAATGTTTAGTAAAATGAAAATCTTCATTTGCTCTATAATTTGACTAAGTTCCAATAATAAATTTTTGCCCAAAAGCGTTTCTCTAGTTAATTTTTGATCATCGACCATAATATGTTCTGATAAGCAAACCAACAAATCGTCCTTAACTCATTTAATCAAAATAATCTATCTGGCGCATACTTTTGGATGACACTTTAAGTTTATCTTTTATTTGTATTCAATAGAAAACACTTACTTATACCTTAATAGGTAAAAGTATAATTATGAACTGTAAACTCTGCTCTTTGCACTTATGGTAACTTCAAACGTTAGACTAGTGATTTTAGCATAACAGATGTGTATTTTTTGGTGGTCGTTTTTAAGTTCAAAACATGTCCATATTATAGAATAATCTGCAAGCCCCTGTTGAGAGCGAGAGAATGTTATAAATTTTAATCGCGGCAATCGGCTCACATTTTTAGCCCTTTTTTACTTGATATATCGTTTACAAATTATTTTTTACTAAAATGTAACACTCTTTTCTATGTAGCTTGTTTCTAATAGCCATACTTTTTGAACTTATGTAAAGCTAGCATTGTAAAGTGAACAGAATTAAGAAAAAAATGTGCTTAAAATATAGTGCTTATTTGATGCTAATTTAGTGACATAATTAAAATTTGTCGCTGTTTCCAGGTCCCGGAAAGACGATACAGTGCTAGCTCCACATAAAGTTAGCATTGTATACACCAAAAATCAACTAAAAACAAAATATATAAGTAATATTAGGCATCCCTAATTCGTGCTCAATGATTCCGGGATCTGGGAGGAGCGTCAAATTTTTAATTTTGCCACTAAGTTAGCATCAAATAAGCACTATATTTTTGGCAAAAAACTGCACTCTGCCCACTTTACACTGCTAGCTTAACATACATACTTTTTGAATACCCCGGTTAATAACCCTTCAAATTTAAAATCCTCAGTTGGTCACGAGACAGCCTTAAAAACCTTATAAACAAGAATAAGTTTTATGACTGAAGACTGTTCAACTTAAATTTTAATATATTTTCTAAAAATACGCAACTTTAACTATTGCAAAAACCAGTGGCGTTCGGTCTTTTCGTTAAAAACTCTTGCCTGCAGCTCTAATGTAAGTACTTAACAAACCACTTTTGAATATGTATATGCGACCCTTTATAATATTTGTAATAAACAGGGTGTTTCCTTATTATGGTACGAAACTTAAAGGGGTGTTTTTTTTAAGTCGTTTCATAAAAAAGTGCCTATAAACATACAGTGTGTCTATAAAGTCTGTAAACGCTCAAATATTCCATAGACTTTTAAACCAAATTGGACGAATTCGGCACTTCAGGGTAAAACCATACTCTGAATTCAGTGTTTATAACCCTGCCATATTGCTAGATTTTCAGTTTCGCAGAAATTAATTCAAAATTTTAATAATAAATTTAAATAAGGTTCCTATTTTTTTATTTTATTATTGGATTTCAGCTGTTATAACACATTTAGTGTAGGATTTTTCTGTTTATAATATTGTATGTATAGATCTTTTTAAGGAATGTTCAATGTTTCGTCATACATCGTTATTTCTTGCATTATGTCGACTAAACTAAGAGTGACAAGAAATTACGTCATTGACGAAAGTTTGAAATAAATCGTTACTAGGCAATTAGGAGAATTATTAGTTTTTAGTACCTATGTTTCGAACTAACTGACAATCCAGAGCTACATATTTTGAAGTACTGTGAACCTGAATTTAACCTGCAACATTGTGAACGCAAATTATTCGTGCAGCGTAAGTTGTTCAAAACAATTTTGAATATTAAGGGCTCTTTTGTGATTTTAATATATGATTACTGTGAAGTGTTAGTTTAGTTAATATACGTCGTTATTGAAAAAATATGCCGCAACGATATATAGAAGCCGAATAAGCTCTTATTTTGAAGATGGTAAAGTATTTTCAAATGGATATGGAGAAAAAGAAGGTAAACTGTATTATCCGTGAGTGCGGTATTTAATGTAAGTTACAAATATTTTAATTCTCATGAGTTTAACGTTTTATAAATCAAATAAAGCAGTTTGATAAATATTGTAACATCAAAATTAAAACGTCATTTTTTTATTTGGTGTAATGTATGTCACAATATACGACGTGCCCTAATTTCGATATGACGCTTCATAATGTGACGAAACATTGAACATCCTTGAAAAGATCTATATTTGAAATTTTGTTAATAATGAGTATTTTTGTTTATTTTATTCAGGAATTCGATTAACGTCAGAAGTATCAAGTGTCAAGTATAAATATAAAAGAAAAATTGGATATTCATACCACTGTACAGCAAAAAACAGCGGGAATCCAATAATAAAATTAAAAACAAAATTGGCATCTCCTTTAAATTTAATAACTTTGAATTAATTTCTGCGAAACTGAAGATCTGGTAACATCCCCAATATCAACACTGAATTCAGAGTGGCTTTCCAGTGACGCAAACAGAGCGCTCCCGAGTAGCTCAGGAGCATTTCGTTCTACTTTATGGCGTTCCAGTGACGGAAAGTGTTATGCACCTGAGCTACTCCGTTTTTCTTTCCCTTGCCCCTCATGCACCAACCCCTCTTTTGGTTTTTGTGCTTCAAACGTGTTTTTATGGTTAAGGATGGATTTTTAAAATTATTTATTTAAAATGAAATTAGATATTAAAAAGGGATTATTATTATAAAGCCAAGAAAGGTTAAAAACAACGAAATTTTAAAATTTCTTAAAGTATCTCTCTTTTCTTGCCTAAGGATGCGTTCCAGTGACTAACTTTTAGAGCAGTTCAAGAGCTTCAAGCCCTGGAGCGTGACGCACAAAAATTTTCGTCACTGGAAAGCAACACAGAGTACAGTTTTACTCTGGAGTACCGAATTTCGTCCAATTTGGTTCAAAATTCTTTAAGATATTTCAGCATTTCCAGACTTTTTGGACACACTGTATGTCCACTTTCTTTTAATGATAAATTTTTTAATTTTTTTATTTGGGTTGTTATTTTATTTTTTATAAGGGACTTTTTAGAATGAGTAAAGTGTTTTAAACACGAAGCTAGATTCTAAAAAAGGTAATTATTTACAAACCGAACGCATCGCCGATTTTAATAAAATTTGGTATACGGGGTTTTTAGGCGCTGATTACGAATCTCAAATAATTTTTAGTCGGACACGTTACGTTCTCGAGATATTCATCATCATACTTGATAACTAAAACTAACCTATATTCACTATTTCCCCCTTCTTTTTGCACTCAATTCTTGAGTTTTCTACTAAATTCGTACTTATTATTTGATTTCAGCCTTTAAAATCCCCATTTTTCTATTAACTTTACCTTTCTTTTTTTCATAAAATTGTAAACCTTCACTTTACAATTTTATGGAAAAACGGGTAAAAATAAATAGAAAAATGGGGTTTTAAAGGTGAAAATCAAATATTGAGTCCAGTTTAGCTTTCAATCAAGAATTGAATGCAAAAAGAAGGGAAAAGAATTCAGGTTAGTTTTGCAGGAACCGTATTAACTGTATGAGGCGCCCTAGGCTATAAGTCCCGGAGCGCCTATTTTAAACGAAAAAAATTGACGTGCAAAAAAAAAAAAAAAGGTCCTTACATCCGTTGCGCCTATCAGTGCCTTACTTCACCACCCGAAATTAAATTTGATAACAAAAAAGGGGTCATTCCCTCCTTTTCGCGCCTATTTCATTAATTTGTAAGCACCTTATTCACAGAAAAATTAGTTTTAATCCCCACCTTACCTAAACTTTTTTAAAAGTCCCCTGTCTAGCGCCTATTACCTCTCTGTCTGGCGATGGTCTGGCGCCTACTTTTTCATGGCGCCCTAGGCTGTAGCCTAGTCAGCCTAATGGATAATACGGCACTGTAGTTTTGGTTATCAAGTCTGATGATGAATATCTCGAAAACGAAACGTGTCCGACTAAAAATCCTTTCAGATTCGTAAATAGAGCCTCAAAAACCTACGTATACCAAAATTTCATTAAAATTGGCGTTGCATCCGGTTTGTAAATCATTACCCTAAAACGTACAGAAAATAAAAAATTGTATTTTCTTATTTGGCTTATCGGAAAAAAAAATTTAATAACAAAATTAAAGTCAATTGCGTATTTTTTTTCTTACCAATATTGGTTGTGGTATCCACTGGGGAGGCTACTGTACACAATAATTTCAATCTACATAGTTATAGGGCCTAATAAGCGTCTTGTTGCTTTAGACGAATGTACCAAATTTAACCTAAATCGGTTTCAGGATATTTAAGATATTTATAAATACCGAGTTTTTTTTATTTTCAGAAAAAACGCAAATATAGGAGATAAGGGAGATACGTTTTTTATATACTTAAAATAACAAATGAAATCACCCATTAAAGTTTTGTATCATTGTTAGGAAAAACCACGCATCTATTTTTGAGTGCGATACACCAAGTGCGTATTTTAATTTTGAATGGGTATTTACGAAGTTAGGTATTTTTAGAATGTACACTGTACACACTTTTAAAAATTGTGGCTATTAAAGAACGAAAAGAGTGATTTTTTACAATGAAAAAAGACTTGGATTGCGTATAGTGGACCGTCTAACCCTATAAAATCATCTATATTATAAATTCAAAAAATAAATGATATTTTTCTTTATATGCGGGCAAATGCATTTTTAAAATTTTTAAAATGTTTTTCCGGTAAATTAATTGCCAATATATTTTTTTATTATAATTTTTTAAATATACTTTATATTGTCTAGATCTATATTTTTAGTTTTTACCCAATAATATGCCATTAGCCGTTAATATGAGGCAGACGGTCGACTAAAATTAGAAAATGGTAAAAAGTGTTTATGATAGAATAATTTTTGACTGTTGTCTGGGTATCATAAAATAAATGTTCGTGTGAGGGTAAATACCATGGATTGTGGGTGGACGGGATGTCAGAAAGACCCAACTTAGATTAAGGATAAAAATGTATAATATTTGTTTAAATAAAAGTCGTTTTTATTATTAAAATGTGTTTATGTTTGGGGTTATGTATTATACAAAAATTTAGCTCTATCTAATTTTTAATACATTCGTATATAATACCTTACGCTCTATTCCCTTTTAATTTTACTATAATTTGTTTTTATTAAATTGTAAAGTATATGAATACCTCAAAGGTTTAATTTTTGTTGTGGGCTTCCTCTAGTGGGTATATGCTTAAAGGTCATAACAAAATTAAGCGCTGTTTCGTTAACCAAGAAAAGTCTCTTGGGTTTTTGCAGGACATCTCTAATTGCAAACGATAATAGAGAATTATTGCAAGTAGTCCTTAATAAGCTCGGGAATTATTAATACCGGCCTTTTTACAATAGTGCTTGTACCCATAATTTAGAGTTATTGCAAATAATGTTGACAGTACCATTAACCTAAAAAAGGGAAACAAATTTATTTCTTTAATTGTGTAAAACAAAACCCTACAACACAAAACAATAAAGAAAAACTACTAAAATTTGTTTCCCATTTTTTTAGGGTAACGGTACTGTCAACATGATTTGCAATAACTCTAAATTATGGCTACAAGCACTATTTCAAAAGGCCGGTATTAATAATTCCCGAGCTTATTAACGCAACTCGACCATCCAAATTTTCCACGTACAAAGCCCTGGAAAGCATAGTCCGGAAGTGGGAGAGCTGGTTAATTGTCTTGCAACGGTACCAACAGCAGAGAAAGCAAAGCAAAGCAAACATTTTATTATTCTGTGATTCAATTCAATAACATAACCTAAAAAAACAGATATTTTTTGTCGTAAAAGAGACATGATTTTAAAACGTTTTTTTTTTTAATTTAATGTGTTTCTTTTAACTTATATTAAAAATGGATGACATAATTCGGAAACATATGGAGATGACTCCCGATATAATTCAGTTAAAAGAGAGCAATCTGTTTAAAGACTCCGAAATCAGGTAATTTTGCTGTACAAAATTAAGGCATATTTGTTAATGTTTATGTTTTGTTACACATGAGACGTATGAACGCCCTAGGCCTAATAAAAAATTAACGTAACGCGGACGCGCCGCGCCTACATGTGAGAAGTTACATTACTTTCAATGCATAGGGCGTTCGTAAGTATGTCTCATGTGTACTAAGGGACTAAGATTAAAGCTGGATTTATAGAATTATAGATTGACATCTCTGTTTCCGTTTGCCATTTGACGTTTCGGTTTTGATATGGTATATGGAAACGGCAAACAGAAAATATAAATTGACAAATGGAAAGTTGTTGTTTCATCTTCTAACTGAAAACGTCAAACGAAAACAGAAACGTCAATCTATAAATACAGTTTTATATTTATTAATTTGTGTTAGGATTTTTTACGATAAATGTGTAATTTATTTCTAGTAATATACTCCAACAACGAAGACGGTTTAATTACAAAGTAAATAATATCACAAAGCAAGTCCAAGATGTAAGAGCTGCTATTCGATATGAAAATATGCTGCTGCTGGAACTAATGAAACGTAGGAGAATAAAAAATAAACCAATGAAAATACAAAATGTTGATTTTCTCATTGTTAAAAGGATCCAAAGTTTATACAACACAGCTATGGTTGATTTTCCTAATGAATATGAATTACATCTGGATTATTATGAGTTTTTAAAGCAGCATCAGGGCTTTAATACTGCTGTTAATGAACATTTTAGAAAAATGATTGAAGTAAGTGATTTTTTTAAATCTGATTTTTAAACTGTTTTTAAGACTGCAAACAACAGCTTTTTATGTTTATTATTATGGATTTTTTTGAGATTCAAACTAAAGATTGCTTTGGTAACTATTTAGAAAGTTTAGGTTGATTTTTACCAATTTTCGTATATGTAGGGTTTTTAAGGCACTGTTCTTGAATTTGAAACTTGAAAATCAAATTAGCCATACTTTTACTATTGTATTATATTATATTATATTATACTAAAATTCTTGATGTAACACTAAATAGCACATAATATTTCATTTACCATCCAAAGCCCTTTTAAATTTTTGTTTTTCATGTTAATTTAAAAACACCACTTTAAATCAAGAGAGCTGTGGCAGCTTAAAGAAATAAATATGTATATGCATACATTCATGAGTAATTTGTAATTTAATTATCAAAAGATGTAAAATAAATAAAAACAGATTTTAAAAAGATGTTTATAAAATATTGTGTGCCACTTGAGTGTTATATCAAGAAATTTTACAAAAAAAAGTAATATGAGGGTAATATAGTAAAAATAAGGTAAGGTTGACTTTTAACTTTAATGATTGATATCTCAAAAAGAAAAATGTTTTTAAAAAAAAACTGTCATTTGTGGTCAGTGCCCCAAAAAACCCCTGTATATCAAGATTGGTTAAAATCAATACTTACAATTACGTATCTATTTTATCTTAGGAGAGTAAGAAAATATGTTGTTCTTATAAATAATTTTTATTCAAGAAATTTGAAAACAATCCTCAAGTTTTTAAAGTGGCAGCATCAAAAACAAAGAATAATAAAGAAGCTATCGAAATCCTTTTAAAAGGATTGTCCCAACATCCTCAGTTGTATACTGATCTTATTGAACATGAGTTAAAGGAACCTGATGAGCACAGACTAAAAGACAAACTTTTAAAATATATTGATGATATCTTAAAACTGTCCCCAGTCATGTGCTTCTTATTGAAATTTTAAAACTCTTAGAATCATATTCAAATCTGTTGCCAATACAGAATTATATTATTGGCAATTTGCTTGAAAAATATTGGTTTGAGGAGGAAGTATGGCATAATATTGCTTTAAGAGAGTTAAATGGTGAGTTTTTGACTATATCTTTAGCTTTGGCAAGAAACTTAAAGAAATTTTAATAAATGATGTTTGATATCTCCATGATCAATCAGAACAAACCTAGGTTTATAACTTTTTAGGTATTTATTACAAAGCGCCGTTAGAAGAGGAACAGAACAAAACTAACAGGAAATCAATCAAGAGATGTGTTGCTAGGTACAGGGATGGAATATCAAGGTTACCCCCAAAAAACAGCCAGCCTTATGGAAACTTTATTTACATACCGTCATAGAACTGCAGAAAGAAAATCCTAATGTTGCTTTAATTTTTCGGGTAAGCCTTTAATAAATATAATATTTGAGAAGGCTACTTCCTAGTTTCAAGGTGTACAATTTCGAATATTACCACATTTTATAAAAAATTAACAAACAAACTGTAAATTGAAATTCTTTCTTAATTTTAAATACTTAGATATGGGTGTGGTCTAGGCTTAAAAAATTATTTATTTACCTTCAGGGAAGGAAAATATAAGTACATATTGGAACATTTGTCTCATTTTTGTATTAAATAAGATAGATGGAAATTGTACACTTAAAAACTAGGTCCCTTATTTATTGATTCAGTTATGTTCCACAGAGAGCAGTTAGAGAGGGCAACCTTTCATCGAACAAACTATGGAATGTTCTCATCACTAACTAGGTTTTGCAGAAATGTGACCGGTTTGCCAATAACATAGATTTCTTCCGAATAACTCAGGTTAAAGCCCAATTGGAAAAAAGAATATTCTATAGTGATGTTTCAATGTAGATTTTTGTTGGGGCCTGTCCTGAGATCATCATTAATGATTGTCTTAGTTTGTTTTTGTTTTTTAAAGTTTTATAAATATATTTAATGTTGTTTAATACCTACTACAATTTTATTAGTATTTATAATATTGTTATAGTTAGATATTTTTTGTTATACTGTCTTACAGAATTTATTATAAAATGGCCTGAGCGTCAGTAAAGTATTTATTTATTTATTTATAATAGGGTGGAAACAGTGTGTCCACGGATGGACTTACCTATACCTGTATTTTTTTTTTTTTAATATTAAGTTATTCATTATAAAAATGTTTGCTTCGTCCGAAATGCTGAAATCAATAATAAAAATTGTCCCATCATATACAGGGTGCTTGAAAATCGCGAAAATATTATTTTGAAAAATAAAAAAAAATTTAATTATTTTTAAAAATGCTTAATTAAAAAACATAAAAAGTAGTTAAAAAGTCCTATTCATTTTTTTATTAGTGCTTGTCATTAATTGGAACAATAAATGTTTTTTTTTTAAATAAATACCTGATTTTACTTTTTATATGCATACAATATCAAGCTAGTGTATGTAAGTAGTAACCCAAAAAGTAATTATTTATTCAACAAAAAGTTAAAGATTTTATTACTTTTTCGCGCTCTATAAATAAGTAGTTAAAAAAATATTCATAACCGATTTTTTTCCCAAAATAACATTTTCTTAATTTTGAATCTCCCTGTATAATATAGGGTGATTCTTTTTAACGCTTTTATTCTAAGAAAATATGCTATTTTTACTTAATTGAAAAAATATACTTTTTTGTAACATTAACCGTAACGTTCTCAGGATACCCTAACCAATGGCAAAAAAAATATTAAACACTTTTAATTACTTTTTACGGTTTATAATTAGGTAGTTTCAAAAATATGTTTTTCTGATTTTTTTTAAATATTTTTAAACTTATATTTTTGCGATTTTAAACCACCCTGTATTTCATACAGCGAATTTTATTATAGCTTTTAGCATTTGAAAACTTTATGGCAAAAACCGGACAAGTCTATATTTCAAAGTTCAATGTTCAATGAAAACTGTATAGCTTATAAGGTATATTATTATAAACAAATTTATGTTTTTTTTGTATTTACAGTTCTTATAGAATCTACTATTTGGTTTATTAGGAGTCTTTTTCAAAAACAAAAGAGGAGGAAATGTTTAAAAATTTGGACTTGTCTGAGTTTTGCCTCAAATAGGGTAGGGCGGGGCTAGTTGAGCATAGAGGTAAGTTGGGCAATCAAAATATCTCAAAAACTATCGACCGTACGCAAACGCATCAAATAGCGTAAAGAAGGGGTTGCGCAAGAGGAACACATAGCGCGACCGCCACTGGTGACGCGGCGATCGAGAAAAGTACCCCCACGTATTGTTTATTTTGTGATTAAAAAGTATAATAATTTTCAGACAGAATATTTCGTCTGTAATAGTTAAATAATATCCTTTTTCAATCAGGTAAGTGTTAGTCTTTAGTAAATTTATTGCAGTTTTGATTTTTATAAAGATACTGATACGTTTTTTAATAAATTCACTTTTGCTTTAAAATTTCAGGTTGGGGTTAGTTGAGCTACAGTTGTCCACCTAACCCCACGATTTTAACAGAAGTATAAAATTATTTTTTTATTTTTTTAGGATACGGACTTATAAAAGTTCGACTACTAGAGGTTCCTATACTACTCAAGACTTATATGAGGCTCCATCCCGTACAAGCAACAAATAAAACGAGCTGACCTATCTAATTCATAAACTTTCTCTGGAAATAGTTCGACCATACCCAAAGGCTGGTCCAAGAAAAGGAGCCAAATCACTGACAAATAATATCTATTTAATATATTTTTTTAAATTATATCAGCCATATTGATAGTTGCATATAAAGTCTGTTTATTAATAGAAAGTCTAATCTTTAATTAATGCTATAATAAAGTTAACTTGGAGTTGATATTTTGTTGATTTGATTTTTAATTTTTTTAACCAAATAAAAAATTACTTTGTTTTGTTTTAAATTAAGACTTGGTAGGAAATGTCTTAAATGTTTTTTTTTTTTATGACTTGTATAAGCTATGTTAATAATAATTATACAAATATTCAAGTTTAAATTCAGTTTTATTGATGAGATTTGTTGTTTTGTGACTATAGGATTATAAATATAAAAGCAAATTGTCAAAATGTATTTTTATTGTAAACCTACCTAACATTAAACCTATAATTTGGCTGTACTTTCTAATTGCTCCACTAGCCCGATACCCTTGCTCAACTTACCTCACCTATGGGGTACGTTGAGCATACCTGACTATCTACATTAAAATAGATGTAGCTCCTTAATTTAGCTTACTAAAAAGAAGTTACTATGGACACTATTGCTAAGAGATAAATTGTCAATCCATCAGTATGCATCATAGGCCATTAAGACATATTGTTGAGGAGCTATAACGAATCAAGTGAAAAATTGCTCAACTAGCCCCGCTCTACCCTAAGCCACAAAAATTATAAAAATGCAATTTTGTTAGAAATTAACACACCTTTAGATGGTTATCGCATTAAAAAAATGTCGGATTCATAGGCGGGTTCTTCTGAATTTCCAAAATTTTTATGATTTCGGTATCTTTGTCTAAAATATTATTAGCTTTTGGAACATATTTCTGTACTAAAACTGTTTCATATTTGTATTTGGTAATAACGAAATGCTCATATTTTTTTAGTAGATAATTTGCTATATGCTGGAAGAACCATCGTGAATCACGAACCGAGTAATCAGAATTCAATTTAAAACAACAAACTTGGAGGTGCTGTTTATATTAGAAAGCTATTAATAGGGGCTTAAAATGTTCGGTGAAGACTGTAATAATATCCTGAGTAATATCAACAAAATACATTTTTATGGGAATTTAACAAAAAAAACTATTAAACTACACATATAATTGTTAGTTTGCAGCAGATGATTTCCGCTTGTTATATCCACGCCTCAGATAATTTAAAGGTTTAGTGTAAAAATCACACCATTGCGGACTTATCCGTTTTTTACTCCAAACTATGTCGTCGACTATGTCCAAAATTCTCATAGCGACGTTAATATGCTTTGGACTTGTTCGGTTTTTGCCTCAAAATATATTGTCAGCAATGTTTAAAATTCTGATAGCGACGTTAATATGCTTCGAATGTGTACGATTTTCGCACCAATGTATGGGCAAACATTTTATGAAGAATAACTTTTTTTCTAAAATTAAAAATATTTTTTTTTACAGTTAAGTCTATTTGTGGACAAACTGTATATTAAAAAAACATCTGCATGTGTTAAGACCAGTCATCAAATATGTTGTTTAATAGATTTTAACAATTTTACATTAATTTCTAGAATAACATCCTTAAACAAGCTTTGGATGATGCAAAAAGAGCTAATATTCAAATAGATGAGGAATACTGGAATGCATGGATAGACACATGTGGCTCAAATGATGAGTTTTTAGTTGAAAAGCTAAATGAAGGTAATCAATAATATAATAATAATAATAATAATCTTTATTTCATAATTTGTTCTACAAGTTACAAAAAATGAAATGACGTCACAAAAAACTAATAAATTAATTACACAAAAGTCTATAATAGCTTACATATTAAAATAATCATCCATGCAGTAAGGCTCTAAGTTGATTAACAATTTTTTAATTTCAATTCATTATCATCAATTTCAATAATTAGTTCTTTACTTATATTTTGTAAATTATTACTTTGTGAGCTATTTAATTGTAAGTCTTGGGATCCAAATTGAAATTTTATACTCACAACACAAAAATTTCATGCAAAATTTTATTGTGGATCCCAAGCTTAAAAGAAATTCAGTCACAATCTGCTATCTAAAAGTAAGTTTAAACTTTTTAGCTACCTCTGAACAGCCACAATCAGTCATGCTATGGACCATTTACCTAAAGCATTATATAGTAAGAGATAGTCCTTTGCGGGCAAAACATATTTTTAAGGAAGCTGTTAAAAGTTTGGGAGCTACAGCTGCCGTTATTTGGGACATGTATATTGATTACCATCTTCTAGGTGCGTCATTATCTGACGTCAACGACTTATATAAAGAAGCAGTTTCTGTACCATATGAAGAAATATCCAGGTAAGTCCTAACTTTACCACTACGAGGGAGGCCCAATAAGTAATAAGCCTACAAAAGAAAAACGAAAAGTGGCGATGTATTTCTCAACATATTACTTTTGGTTCGAGACATTAACCCTGGGGTGGTTTTAAAAAGAAAAGTTCAAAAAACCCATTAGTAATAAAAAAAAGGTTTTTTTTTTAAATTTTACTACCCGGTATCTAAAAAGTTAAGCCATTTAGGACATACATAGGTTTATTTGAACTTTTCTTAAAATCACCTAAGGATTAACACTCCAAAAAGGAGCATTTAATTCAACTTTTACATTTCTTTTTAATGTAAAATATGTTGAATAATAAAAATTGTATCTAAAAATTACATGCAGAGTGGCTTAAAAATGTTTCGTTTTTAATTTGTGCATGATACCGCAGGTGGCGCTTCTAGAGCTTACAATAAAATTGATAGAGATTCTTATCGTTTACTTCTCAAAACCCCCTAAGGCCAAATATTGTCACAATACCCCTACTATCAATACAGTTATTTATAAAAAAATATCAAAATAATTTTTTAACACCCTGTATCTCCGAAATCATCCACATTTGGACTAATGTAAGTTGGGTTGGGTTACCTTGTTTTCAGCACCTTTTAGAGACACCCTGTATATTGTTTAAAGTTTACAGTTCTGGGTTTATGCTGATTGAAATGAAATGAAATGCTTTTATTGTCATCAATATTCCGGATGGACATTGACAACGTCAATAATTAATTAAATAAAATTAGTTTTAAAAGTATATAAAAGTCCTTAATTAAAAAAGTAAAAAAACTTATCCTAGTTACAAATAAAAATTCAATTAAAATAGTTCACAATTAAAAAATATATAGACATAGTCACAGAAAATTGACAAACAATACCGCGATAAATGAAACAATATATATTAAAAAAAAAAAACAAAAAACAAAACACGACACTTTTAAAACGAGTTGGTATATCAGAGGGATAAGAAGCACCAGACAAGCAAGAATATTATAAGTATTCCTCAATCGAGTAATACTCCTTATTAATCGATATTGCTTAAGCCGCATTTTAAAAGAGTTAATGCCTCTTATACCCCTGATATCGGCTGGAAGTGCTTTAAACACCTTAATACATCCCATCATTGCAACCCTGCCAAATTGTTTTGAAATATGTAATATTAATATGGTAAGGGAGCCCAAGAGGGAATTTCGGGATTTACCACAGCGTGGCAGATTAATATGCTGGAGGATACCTTGTAAATACCTTCACCAAACATGATACAGGGCCGATCGTAAAAGACAAAAATATATCCATCACAAATTAGAGCTACTTCATATTTTGATGTACTGTGAACCTGAATGTAACCTGCAACATTGTGAACGCAAATTATTCGTGCAGCTTAAGTTGTTTAAAACAATTTTGAATATTAGGTGTTTTTTTATTATTATTTTATTATACGATTACTGATGAAATGAAAAAATATGCGACAACGATATACAGAAGCCAAACAAGCTCTTATTTTATAGACGGTAAAGTATTTTCAAATGGATATGGAGAAATAGAAGGTAAACTTTATTACTCGTGAGTGCGGTATTTAATGTAAGTTATAAATATTTTAATTTCCATGAGTTTAAAGTTTTATAAATCAAATAAATTTTAATTAATATTTTAACGTCAAAATTAAAACGTCATTTTTTTATTTGGTGTAAAGTATGTCACAGTATACGACGTGCCCTAATTTCGATATGACGTCACATAATGTGACGAAACATTAAACATCCTTGAAAAGATCTATAGGCATTTCTCTGTAAGCTCGTACAAATGATGTCTTGGTTAATATTTTTAACATTTTTCAAAAAATCCATGTCCCATTTTAACAAAAAAAAATTGTAAATATTATTGTTTTTTCTGTTATGCAGACAGGGAACTATTTAACAATTCTGGGGACAAACTTTACCGGTGTTTACCAAATATAATGAAATTCGTAATGGGACCTTGTTTTACGAAAACATAATTTAAATATATTTCTTTATAATATATTAACTGTTTAATGTATGTACTTTGAACAATTTCTTCGTAAACCTAATTTTTGTGCGAAAATACAGCGTTGGGGACAGCCAGGAGACTGTATTTTTAGAGGTTCTATCACTCCTTGAAAAATAATTGAAACAGTTATGGTTCTAAAAATAATGGACCCGGAAAGTTAAAAAAACGTCATTTTGACATTCTAAAGCGTGGCTTTATTTTTTAAAGAAAATAATTTAAAGATAATAAAAAATATATAATCCGATACGATCCGAACGATTTTCACAAGCCAAAGTAATAAAGTATTTTTTGACATATTTAAAAATCTATAGCCGCTTTTCCCACCGAGGAAAAGGTATACATTATATAACATTTTTTCTTATCATCTAAGCTTTGGAACCCAATAGGTCTCTATGATGTTTGAGTAAATCCCCATTTAGCATCGTGAGCTCTCCTACTATTAAAAGTGCATACAGTTCTGCTATCTATTTTAAACAATTTTTATGATCTTTTAGAATATTTAAGCCGCGCTACCTTACATGGACAGTTCTCTCTTACAACATAACAGAGGCCAGGAAGGTCTACTGGGAAATGGCAAGTAGACCTCCATACTGTAGAGAACTACATGAAGAAATGCTGCAGATAGAAATGATGGATGTAGATCCTAATAGTATAGAAAACCAATTAAAAGTTATTGCCATCTACGCGAGACAATTAGGACATATGGACGTTGATGTGTGGATTCAGTGGATTTCTTTAATTCGGGAACAAAGGTGACTTTTTGAAAAAAAATGTCTAGAAAGTTGTGGCAACTACGATTTTGACGAAATTTGGTATATAGGGTTTTTTGAGACGCTGATCACGAATCTGACAGATTTTTTTTTTCGGAAACGTTTTGTTCCCGAGATATCCATCATCAAAGTTGAAAATCAAACTAACTCAATTGTCATATTATTTTTCCATCTCTTTGCACACAATTCTTTATTCTAAACTAAAGTGGTATACAATATTTGGTTTTCACCTTTTAAAACACCAGCTTTCTACATATTTTGCACTTTTTTGCATTAAATTGCATAGCTTCACTTTAAACGCAGTTGATTATGGTGGATGCCGGTGCAGTGTATGCATGGTTTGCTGCGATTTTAAAGGGAACCTTCGCAATTTATTTGATAAAAGGTGTAAAAATACATAGAAGAAGGGATTTTAAAAGGAAAAATTAAATATTGTCGGCCACTTAAGCTTTAAAACCAGAATTGTATGCAAAAGAAGGAGGAATATAGTAAAAATAAGGTTAATGTAAATTTTAACTTTGATAATGAATATCTTGAGAACGGAACGTTTCCGAAATAAAATCTTTTAGATTCATGATCAGCGCCCCAAAAACACTTGTATACCGAATTTTGTCAAAATCGGAGTTGCTCCCACTTTCTAGACAATTACCAAATTGGCTATATATATTATTTAAAAATTAACCGAACGATGATTTTGTAAAGTGGAGGGTATTATATTAGGAAAAAAAAATTAGGAAAATGTTAAACTACATAATAGACCTTTCCTTCTTCTACCAGCCGGCATACTATTTTTTTCCTTTTTAATGGGTATGTCGTTGCTGAAAAAAGTTATGCATAAACATAACATACATACATACAACATACTGTATTTGCCCCAGAGCGTAGATCCTTTAGTGTTTCTGCTTTCTTCGAAAAATGTACAAGAACGGTAATTCTTTTGATATGGTTTTCTTCCATCCACTGCTTAAACACCTCATATTCTTTTCCATATCGTTCGCGAGACGTATTTGACAAAAATTTAATAATACTAGCCTTCGGTTTCTAAAATACTTTGAGGGATATTGTTGTCGTCTTCAGAGTCCATTTTGCTTTGAAATGTTAATTTTTCTTTAACTGAATAAAACTGTTTACTTACGTAACATTTATTATAAAAACAACGCTTAGCGTCTTGAAACAAAACGTCTTGTGATGTTTAACCATTTTAAATATCATATTTTCACTGGTGTTCTAATATTACAAAATACAGGAACCCATAAATTAAATTTAAAAAACTTTTTTTCGATACTGCAGCCAAATAATTTATGTATTCTAAGATAGTAGAAAAAATAGCATATATTCCTCCTGGAGTAATGTGCCTTTTCTTCTGTTGGATGATTGCTGCCCTCTGCTTTGCGTCGAGCACCAAACCATCTCTGGAAGAAAAAGTGGCGCTTTTCTTCCACATAATGTAAATAACCATAACTACACTTTTCAATAAAGCTTTTAATTATTTTTTAGAAGCTTCAATCAGCACGAGAAGGAACAGGAAATTTTTGAACACGCTGTAACAAGACTGCCGGACAGATTGGCAAGCGAATTTGAAGAAAAATATAAAAAGAGTTATCTAGGATATCCTAATATATTTTTTAATTCTTAAAAGTAAATAATAAAATTATTAATTTGGCTGTTATTTTAAGTTATAAGGACACAGATTAATTGTTTTAAAAGTATGCATATTTATTTTATAAAATTAATTTGAACTAATAAATACTCATAAAATAACCAATTTTGTTTTATTCATTATAATATTCCATCCAATTTACCTATTGAAAATTGCCACAGCGACTTACATTCGTTGATAAAAGGATGGCGAATGCGAAAGATAAAAGCGCCATCTATTGTTCAATAGATCGTCCTTAAAGGCCTTCCGCATTCTTGACAAAATGGTGAATGTAAATAGTTATTAGGAGCGCAGAACTTTACATTTTTGAGAAGGTAAATTTTTCCTGCTCCTAATATTGGCAAAATATTCTTGACAAAATGGTGAAGGTTTATAATTATTAGGAGTACATAAAAATACCTCCTCGCCTTTTTTTATCTCCTAATACAAATAACAAATTTAAGCTAACGCTAAAGCTAACTTTTTAATAAAAATTTGCAAATTTCAAACTTTTATCATCAAGAAAGCAGAAATGCGAGGAGGTAAATTTCTCCTGCTCCTGATAATTCCATAAATTCTTGACAAAATGGCGAATGTGAATAAATATTGGGAGCACAGAAATACCTCCTCGCATTTCTGCTCTCCTAATACAAATACTAAATTTAAGATTTTAAAACTCACTTTTTGATAAAAATTGGCAAATTTCGCATTTTTATTAGGAGAGCAGAAATGCGAGGAGGTAATTATGTGCTTCTAATAATTAATCACAGTCACCATTTTGTCCCGAATTTATGCAGTATAAGGAGCAGGAGTAATTTACCTTCTCGCATTTCTGCTCTCCTAATAAAAATATAAAATTTGCAAATTTTTGTGACAGAGTTGGTTTAAAAATATTAAATTTAGTATTTGTATTAGGAGAGCAGAAATGCGAGGAGGTACATTCTGTACTCCTAATAATTATTAACCTTCACCATTTTGTCAAGAATATCTTGCCAATATCAGGAGCAGAAGATATTTACCCCTTTGAATTTCTGCGCTCCTAATAACTGCGCGCATTCGTCATTTTGTCAAGAATGTGAAAAAACAATTTTAATCATAAAAACAATCTACTGAACACTAGATGGCGTTTTAGTCTTGCGTTGTTTTTTTATAAAAACATCTACATTCACCATTTTATCAAGAATACTTTTAAAAAATAATCTTAGGGATTCTTTGCCAAAATGATTTAAAGCAGTTATTTCTTTTTTGCACAAATGTTTTCTGTTTTATTTAAGAATGGATCATAAAGGTTTTTTCTATACAAATAAAACAAGTTAAGGTTTTTTAGTTTTTATTAAACATGTTTTTATAAGATTTAAGTCTTAACACCTAAGAAATAATTTTAAAAAACCCTAAAGTAAAAAGGTATTAATCTGTGTGACTACGAAATAACAACTGTGTGGCTTACATCACCGTTAACAGCAGAAAACTGTCCAGTTTATAAATTGACAAAAAAACATTATAGGTGTCAAATGTATCTATACTTAAATAAATAATCACTAGGGATACAAAACCAATACATTTTAACCTGACTAGAAAATAAATCTTAGCCTAAACTACCCTGTTATTTTTCTTAATTAAAAATTATTAGAAGTATCACAATTTAAACCAAAAATTATGAATTTCGCACTCCTGTTCGCATATGCTGTCCTCATTGAATGCAGATGTCACGATCTCATCGTCTGTCTGACGAATGGTAGACTCTCACCTGAAATAAATAAAAAATATTTCGTTTTGAATAAATATAGGTACGACATTACATCTTGGATTCTTGATGACTATGGGTAAAATTTATTTTTTTATTTTTAAAGCCTACTAACTACCCTAAAATACTAGGGGTGTGAATATAAAGAGTCTATAATAATATGCATCAGCGAAACTTTGCAACTACAAAAATAAGTCAATATTTGGTTATAAAAAATTAGTGTGTGCCTAAACCTAAAGGCTAGCCTAAGTAGAATTACAGGGTGTTTAAAAAAAACGTAGACAGAACAGGGAAAAAGATGGATTTTACATTTTTTTAACCGAACCCCATCATAACAAAATTAAAAACAAAATACAAACTGCAACTTATAGTGCCTACGCCAGCAATAAAATGGACATTATGATAATAACCCTTTTAAACCCTATTTAAGGGGTTCCTTTTGACAAGTCTACCACGAATATTCATACAGCCATAAGGTACGCGCACATATGACATTTTTTTTGGGTCACATTTTTTTTTGTTAATTAAGGGAGCCCGCAACTTTTACTTGTATCGGGACCTAGCACGGCTCTCGACGACCCTGCAAACACCAACGAATCATGGGTAAATCTTAAAAGTCAGTGCTTTTCAACCGGGGTGGAAACCTTGGATAAAAAGTTTTTAAACATTCAACAATTATTTATTTCTTAATAATAATACAACTTTGTTTGAGGTCGTTGCTTGATAAAAAACCTCTAAAAAACAGTAATAATAGGTCTGTTCGTAGATAAATCACAAACTAGTCAGCGCCAATCAGATTTTACAAATACCGGTGATCAGTTGGCAACCGGTCACCTGATTAAATAATAATACCCGATTGGCGTTGAGTAGTTTGTTATTTTTCTACGAACAGGGCTAATATAAACACCAAATATTTTAATCGGCTCTCGTAAATTAAATGCATGCTACACGCTTAAGAGCCCGCTTATGTATAGGGTGCAAGTTTTTAAGTGCAGATAAAACATTGTTTAAGCGGGTTTAAAGTACAAACGCTGTAAGTTCAACACAGCTACGTCATCAACAACCAAATTTTTACATACAAAAGCACCGACGTGCAATGTATTTTTTACCATGGTATGCTTAATTGTAGCACAGAAAACCACAAATTGTAGATATAGGGTTTCTGTAGTCGATATGATGTGCGTTTGGGATATTATCAAAGTATGACGGTAAGACGTAGCGTTTAACTAACTGCGTTTGAACTTTACACCGGAGAAATTAAAACTACGCGTAGAAGTATGCAAACTATCTTTTTTGAAAAATAAATCGAAAATATTGATCAAGGTGAGAAAACAAATTACGTGAAAGTTTGAGCCCTTAATAGTCCCTGGGCCAGTAATGAAACGGACATCATATAAGAGCACGTTTAAAACCTTTTAAGGGATCCCTTTTGACGAGTCTACCATGAATATTCAGACCGCCATATATGGAAGCGGCGCTTTGAGTCAGCCGGTCAATGTCAAATGTTTCGGGTGTCGGACTGGGCGAACGCGTAACTTTTTTGTTGGATAAGTTTACCACAATGTTTACATGCAATCACGAAACCCGTCTATTCCGATACCCAAAATATGTTAATTTTGAGTCCTATGGTTTCGGGACAGTAACGCTCCCCAATTTTTGGCCCAAAGTTTAAAAATTCCATGTAAAACATTATGGTAAACTTGTTAGACAAAAAAGTGACGTGTTTGCCAAGTCCGACATTCAAAACATATTAAAATTAACAGGCTCGGTTTTCCGGGTAAAGTGTCGCTTCCATATACATGTATGGCGGTATGAATAGTCGTGGTAGACTCGTCAACAAAAAGTACCCCTAAGGCCGGGTATTATAAAAGTGTCGATTAACTGCGCAAATAAATCCTAGGATTAAACATTTTAAATAAACCCAAAAGTTCTTATTTCTTAAAAAAACTCTTTTTATCTTAAGTTTAAACGGTACTGAAGTACCGATTACGAAATCTCAAGTTTAAATATAAGTTTTACGGATAACTAGACGTTTATAAAATTCATATTTTAGAAATCTGAAGTTTAAGCCACAAAAGCAAAGAAAATCAGACAAAAGGTTTTAAAAGTTTGATAAAGTCCATTTCATTACTGGTCCCGGTACTATTATTTTAAGGAACAAAGAAAACATTTTTAAAAGCTAAGTAGCGTCTTATAGTCACGCTGTTGCAGCACGCTGCGTTTTTAGTTCCGCCGCCAAGCGCGTGCTGTTCTGTTCGATGGCGTGATTGTGAAACCAGCCTAAGAATACAGAGAAACAGGGAAAAATTTTAAACAAAAATGTTCAAGATTCAAGACTTGTTGGAAATTCCCCTGTATTTCCTTAAACATGTTATCATTATTAAAGTCGCGTTTCTGAAAATTGGTTTACTTATATTCCGAATGTGAGAAATACTTTTACTAGTTCCATTTATACTTTGTTAGTCAGAGTCAGAAATGACCCTTGACCTTGAGGCCCGAGGAACTGGGCACTATCCCGTTTAGCCCTCCGGTAGCAACGCCACTGTGTATATAAACTTTTTTCTTATTGTCATGGGAATAACACCCTGTGAATCCAAGATTAATTAAATCATGTATATTTGACTAACACTTTTTTCGGTCTCGGACAACACATTATAGTGTTTCAGGCGGAAATTGTAGCCATAATAGCCTTTTAATATCTAATTCAATTTTAAATAAATAATTTTAAAAAATCCATCCTTAACCATAAAAAACACGTTTGAAGCACAAAAACCAAAAGAGGGGTTGGTGCATGAGGGACAAGGGGAAAGAAAAACGGAGTAGCTCACGTGGATAACACTTTCCGTTACTGGAACGCCATAAAGTAGACGGGAAATGCTCCTGAGCTACTCGGGAGCGCTCTATTTGCGTCACTGGAAAACCTCTCTGGAAGAGGTGAGTGTGTCCCAAGATCGTTTAACTAGGTAAGGTTGCCTCATTACGTAACATATGTACCGCACTGCTGGTTCCTTATTGGCGCCAACATAGCAAACAAGGATGTCTAGACGGATAATGCTATGAGGGCGAAAGAGCGCGATATAAAAATCAGCTAGAATAATCATTGCTAAATAATTTATTAATAGGAAATAAAGAAGTTACGGTAACAACTGGAATTAACAGTATTTAAAAGTTTTCTTTAATATTGACAAAAAACACAAACTACACTGTTAAAAACTTCATTAAATAATGAGCAAAATACATATGTGACGTATGGTCCGCCATGCATGTTGCAAGGCTTACGAGGCAACCTTACCTAGTCAAACGATCTTGGGTGTGTCCAATAAACTAACTACTGCCTGGTACCAGGACATAAGGGCCACCAGTGCAATAAGCAAGCCGATAAACTGGCAAGGGAGGGTGCTTGCAGGACAATGGTAGGTCCCGACCCCTACTGTGGTATTCCGTCATGTCAAGTAAGGTCATCTATTAGATCATGGATCATCAGAAAATCTTAAGACTGGTGGATAAGAACACCAGAACAGCGTCAAGCAAAAAAATTCACAGTAGCGTAGCTAGGCGTAGGCGATGTAGGCAGCATCGCGCCTGAGTGGGCCTCGCGGCAATGTGAAGGCACGAAAAAGACGCGAACGGTTTTGGAGGTTCGTAATTGTAAATTAGGGGCCCCGCAAAACTGCATTACGTGAAAGAAAGTAGAAAAAATGGGGAAGAACCTTTTTTTAACAAAAATTTCATCACGATCATTGTCGCCAGGGGTCTCGCGGATACGACATCTCTTACGCCTAATTTTGGTCACGCCACTGTTTGAGGCGCCCTAGGCTAGAATTCCCGGAGCGCCTAGTTTCCACCAAAAAAAAAAAAATGAAAAGCAAAAAAAAAAGGTCCTTTCCTTCGTGGCGCCTATTTTGAGTGCCGGCGCCTTACTTCACCACCCGTAATAAAATTTGATGACAAAAATAAAAGTCATTTCCTCCTTTTCGCGCCTATTTCATTCCAAAGCACCTTATTCACAGAGAAATTAGTCACCAAAAATCCCCACCCGACCTAAACTTTTTTAAAACTCCCTGTCTAGCGCCTATTACTCCCCTGTCTGGCGCCTATTTTTTTATGGCGCCCTAGGCGGTAGCCTAGTCAGCCTAATGGTTAATACTGCACTGACCGGAAGGCAGTAAGAATAATTATAGTTGGTCAACTAACAGGTCATTTCAGA
Source organism: Listronotus bonariensis (assembly GCA_014170235.1). NCBI lineage: Eukaryota > Metazoa > Arthropoda > Insecta > Coleoptera > Curculionidae > Listronotus > Listronotus bonariensis. The sequence continues at coordinate 28,989 of JACEGR010003534.1, read as the reverse complement.
CTGAATAAACACCTGAAAACAATAGGCTTGACAGAAGGCAACCTATACAGGTTCTACAGGGAGAAGAAAGAAACCGCATCCATATTATGGTGCTAAAGCCCTTTGTCGTCTGCTGTTTGCAAGGCTGGATAAAGCGGCAAGAGTTACCAAAGCAGCCGGTTTCAAACATGTGAGCCTGATTAAAATGCCGGGCTTGGATAGTGTGTTCTAACATAGGAATGAAGGATACACAATAAACCTGAATAAGTTGCAGTGATAGAGGATTACTTTCCACCTTCAAGCTAATATTATCTAACACTAATTTGTTCAAAGCAAGCCGGCATTCCGGAAATAGGTATACAGATATATTGTCAAGAAATGATTACTTATTTATTGTTTGCACCAAAAATTACAAAACATAATATAAATTATAGTTTTTTAAACGTATAATTTATAAATAAAAGCAGACTGAAAGATAATAAAACATTTGTGTATTCACGTGTTCAACTACACCCATCCATGTATCATGCAAACTATTTTGGAATTGCGACAGAACTATCACTGATCATTTATCAAAAGTGCTTCGAACATTTACCAATTACCAAAATCCATCTGATGATATTTTTATGCATATGAACAGACTTTGTTTAGTACAACAAATTAATGACCCGAAAATTAAAACATTAGTTATACATGTTATGTATGCGTTGTTGCCAATAAAGTTAGATGAAAAGTATTTTCCTAGTATGTTAAATAGCTAGTTACCCTTTGCTAATAATGCTTTGCTAGGACATATTAATTACTCTTTTGTTTTTAACCATTAATCAACGTGTTGCGGTTGATGTCACATGTCAAAAAGTTTGTGAGATTTTTAATTTGAGTCAGAGGGTTGAAAAAACAGGGTATGTTAGATAATATTCCTGAGCTTTTGCTTTTAGTGAAATCATGAAGTTCAGGTAGTACAACGCAGATGGAATAAATGACAGATGGCAGAGCACATTTAAGGCGTTAAGGACTAAAATGAACCGCCATATAAATTGAAAAAAGCACAAGAATAATTTACTAGAGCCAGAATGGATAAAGTAAGCTAGTACTATCCAATAATGATTAATTCATACTAGTCCTGATAATTCAAAATTCTGCTATTGAAAATACCGGTTAAAGCACTTTTTAACACGCTTTTATTAGCTTGGGTTGTAACTATCTATCTATCTATGTAACGAAATTTCTTTGAAACTTTGCACACGTATCAAGGACCGATGACAATGCAGTAATTTAAAAACAGTATCCCGTTATCCTGATTAGGACCGCCAGGATAAATAAATTCCTTTACAGATCCTCTTTGTCTCTTGACAAAATGGCGAAGGAATTTTTAGTGAATAAACTGGAGCATTTATTTTTAAAAAACTAATTGATATATTGAACTAAAAATGAAAAATAAATAATGGTTTAAAAAACTAAAAAAACACGCTTTTATATGCAACCGAACTAAAAATTAGAAAATAATTTTTCATTACAAAGAGTTTGTCACTTCAGAATAAAAGCGTGGGGTGTTTAATATATTAAATGTTATAATTATTCTATTTGCAAATATCTATGAGGGAAAAGTTATGAAAAAATAGTAAAATGAACCCCACGCTTTTTACTCTGAAGTGACAAACTCTTTGTAATGAAAAATTATTTTCTAATTTTTAGTTCGGTTGCATATAAAAGCGTGTTTTTTAGTTTTTTTAAACTATTATTTATTAATCTGTAGGATGGTTATCAGGTCCAGGCTTGGCAGGATTTAAGTTTCATATGGGTGCCGTGTACAGTAACAAACATTTTTGAAAAAAAATTGACATCACCTTCACATTCTATTTTGTAATCAAAACAGAAACTTTTTTCACCCCTTTGAGTGCATTGACCCCCGTGCACCCACGTACTCGCCGCCACTGGTCAGGTCTGGTTCCCAACGTGCATAGAGGTGTGACTGCGATCGCAGTCGCTGCTACCAATCACCGGTTATTAACAAATCATTTTGGTAGCTGCTACTTGCGCCTGGCGATCGCAGTGAAAAAATCACTCTTTAATATTCGCAGTTCGCAGAGGTGGCGCTGCCCGTAACCACAACATTAAACGGCGACTGCGATCGCTGGACGGTGATTGTGATTGCGATTCAGTGATTCTAACCTCTTTCATTTAGTTTATGGTGATTATGCATGTTTACGTTAGTGAAATGGGATGCGAATTGGCTTGCTTACCGGATGAAAACTATTTTTTTATCAATTTGATTTGTTAATAATTCTATCGCGAATGGGTTGCCCAAATAATATGATCAAAGCTATAAATGTTTATAAAAAAATTAAGATATTTGATATACTTCGTGTAATGTCGGTTTTTTTTTATATACATTTACTTATATGCCAATGCAAATCAGTAATTAAATTATATGTATATTAAATGACAGAATCTATTTAAAAATGATATATTTTTTCTTCATTCAATTTTAACAAGGTTATCTATATGACTTTATTTATGAAAATTTAGCATGTTTCCGTAAAGAGTGATAATATCACAGTTTTCAGTAGCAGCTACTTTTAGATAGCAGTAGCAGCGATCACCGATATTAAAAAATCACTGTTAAGCCCACCGCTACGTGCCAACGCCTTATTTATTAATGTGGTAGATGAATATAATGTATTGTGACAGTTGGGACCTTTTTTTGCTCTTCAAAAATTTTAAAATATTAATCTTATTTTTCTTATTGGGGCGGCCAATTATTTTCTGCACCAAGGTGTAAGTCACCCTAGGAACGGCCCTGATTATCATTTTGGGGTTAACAACAAAAAAACTTATGAATTTAATACTAAGAAATTGCAAAAATTAGATTAGATTAGTTTGAAGGTGGATTGTAATCCTCTAACACTGCTGCTCAGGTTTATTGTGTATCCTCCATCTTTATGTTGGAGCAGGTCTTTATAATCAGACTCTACAAGCTTAAAAGCTTCTTCCCATATAACATTTTTTGCCGGCGTTGTACATTTAATTTACTGGCATTGCCAACACTCTTTAATGGCAAGGCATTGGCAAAAAGGTATCAAAAAGACGCGAAAGTGGGCAATTGGCCGTTATTAGGCCACGTGTTGCAGATAAAGTGATGGCATCCGTCATTAATAAGTTATTGGCAAAAAATGCGTTTAAGATGATGGCATCCATCATTAATAAGTTATTGGCAAAAAGATAACAAAAAGACACGAAAGTGGGCAAATGCATATACTCCCAAGCAGCAAGCTGACGTCTTATTGACAAAAATTGTCGCATATACTTTTTTAAAAGCTAAAATGATGCGATATTTTATTTGAAAATTAAAATAGGAAAAGACTCCTTACTGCATGCAATTTCCTTGCAATGCAAAGTACCATCTCTCGGAACACTGTCCAACTTGGAGATGCAGATTTTTACACTAGCCGAAGATATTTTTTCAAAGCTAAGTGAGATCACCTACCGCAGACCGCTCTCGAATTATTTTTGTCTAATGGGTACGGTTTAGACGATAAAAACCAAGATATTGCAGAAACATAGTAGTTTATTGTCCATTACGCCATCTATCGGTATGTCAAAAAACTATTAAATATATATAATATTTTTATTAACACGTCTTTAAAACTTTTAATAAAGTTTTAAACATAATGTTTACAGCTCCTAACAGTCTACTTGAATATCTTGCCTTCTCGACTAGCCATCACCAATTAATCACACAACACACACTTATTAGGTAATGAATACATTTAATTATGTCTATTAAAAACTCTTTTCTTTAAAAAAGAAACTAAAAAGCTAGAAAACCACGTAGAAAACAAATGCACAAAGCGGTCACCTTCGGTCGAAATTAACGTAGCTAATTTTACCATCATTTTATTTTTATTCGCTCCAAAATACATAATAAACATTTTGTTTGACCTAATTTTTATTTGCAGGATTTTTAACAATAAAATGTTATGGAAAGGCCATTTCCTTTAAATTATGTAAAAAAAACATAAAATAATGTTGTTTAGCTGCCATTATAAATAAAACAGATCAAAGAAATTGCTTTAATGTTAGTTAAATACCAATGTTAATAATATGGTTTAAAAAGTATGAATATGCGTTGAAGGTTTACCTTCAAAAATCCAATATTTATTTGCCTGCAATAAAAACGCGTGCTTTATTTAATCAGGATTGGTATGCCGCCATTTTTGTATGCTTGCCGGCAATTCGCCTGCATGTAAAATTTATTGGCAATTAAGTGTTTCTTTAGGTTTGACTTTTTAATGTGTATAAGATGTTGGCATAATATTGCCACCAATTGCCAATGCTTTACCATCAATGCCAATATGAAAATGTACATTGCCGGCAAATAGTGTTTGCTGGGTTGGTAAATGTTGCTGCTTTAGGTTTTTCCTTACCCAGCCTTGCAAACCGCAGACGACAAAGGGCTTCACCACCACCACCATATGTGTTCTGCGGTTTCTTCTTCTTCCCGACAAAACCTGCATAGCGAATTTAAAAAATTAACTAACCAGGACCCCAATGTGACAGTCTTCAATCAAATTACACGTGCTTGTGGTTTTTACTGTAGTCTGCAAAACAGAGACTGTACGCCTATCTTATCAAGAAAAATTTCGTATACTTCTTAGTTAGGACCATGTGACAGTTGTTTTAAAGTGCCGAATTAGAATTCAACAAATATTGGTCCATTTGTCTTTTTGTAACACCTATAATTACACTGAAAAAATTGTCAAATAAAGCACTTATTTAAAATGATAAAAATTTGAAAACTTTTGAAACAAATTCGGAATTTAGCATTTATGCAATTTTTGCTTCCACGATTGGTACAACATTTGAGCAATAGTTTGACATTGAGTTTATTTATTTATTTTTTTTTTAATTTTGCGTATTTTAAATATTATTCTTGAGACATAAAAAATCCTGACACCCCTTGAAATACACTATTGGCAACACTGTTTTATTGCATTTAAAACGTGCGGCGCGCGGTCGAATCGTCAGTACAACGCAGGCGGCAAAAATTTGATTTAGCCCCCGACGAATCGCATATTCGCATTCAGTCGCACCACCCGCTCGTGCGATATCTAATTCTAAAGTATTCGCGTTCTACGAAATGTATGTATAAATTATACGCGCGCGATACGACAATATATAAATTTCCTAGTATTGAGAATTGTATACCTATGCGAATTATATAGTATTATTAACTTATTGTAAATATTAGTTATTTATTTAGTGTGTGTAAGTATATATCCTAATTTAGCCGTTTAAACAAGAGTTAGATTAAATAAAGTAATTATAAAATTTTAAGAATAATTCCTAATTTGTCACATTAGACTTAAATAATAATTATATGGATGATAAAAAAAATAAATAAAATGGTTGCTTTTTACAGAGTACATGAACATGGGGCCGACAATTAATTATGTTTTATTTTACAAAATCGATTTCAGTTTTCAACCAAATATCGATATAAAAAAATAGGAAAAACCTTTTTGGTAATTGTTTACAAAACATCGCAGATTATATTGAAATTTAGTATAAAGGTTTTTGAAGTGCTGATCACGAAGCTGATTTTTTCCGGATAGGTTTCGTTTTCAAGATATCCATCATCAAACTTAAAAATCGAAGAAACCTTATTTTCAGTACATTTTTCCTTCTTTTTACATACAATTCTTGATATAAAGCTAAAGTGGCGCACAATATTTTGATTAACACTCTGTATAAAAAAATAAAATTAATTTTTCAGTGTTTTTTAATAATATTGTAAAACTTTACTTAAACATGCCGCAACCTGCTATACACATTGTCCACGGATGGGTTAACAAGAGGACAAATGGACCAAAAATTTCATTTTTCGAACAAAAGTCATTCTTCATACAAATTTTTGCTTGTAAAAAAATAGGATTCGTGAAGAGAAAATGTTCATTTTGTTTACAGGGTAGCTACGCAAAAATTTCAAAAAAATTTTGAAAAATAAAATTTTTGCTCCATTTGTCCTCTTGTTAACCCCATACGTGGACAATCTGTATATCCGTTCGTCTCTTAAAAAAATTAAATCACCACCATATCTGATTTAAATTGAAGCTTTTAAATTATGTAAAAAAGTTTCAAATCAATCAAAAATCAAGTTTTAAAGAGGTTTTTGATGTTAAATAAAATATTATGTGTTAAATCCAAAAGGGGGAATTTAGCGCAAAGAAAGTCAGTTTAATTTTCATGTTTGATGATGGATATATCAAAAACCAAACGTGCCCAAAAAACAATAGATTCGTGATGTCGGGCTAGGTATTTAAACAATTATCTTTTTTCTTAATAATAATACAAATATATATAAAACGCTTCGAGTTTGTTGCTTGATCACTTATTAAATCATGGAAAAAAACTTCTAAAAAAGGGCCCGTTTATGGGGTCCAAATTATTAAGTGCAGATTGTTAAAGCGGGTTTACACGGGAGTAATTAAAACTGTGCGTAGAAGTATGCAAACTATCTTTACCAATATTTAGTACGTTTATACAGGGTGTTTATTAGACTGGATTTTGCTACTACTATAACATCAATCATCAATTTTAGGCGAAGAACCAATTCTAAAACGGTATTTACCAATCGGTTATGTTGAAGTTTAAACAAGGTATTATATGTCAAAGTTGTCACCAATTATTACCGCGGTTATAATTGGTTGAACGCCTAAAATTGCTGATAGTCTTAATCCAATACATATTTTTTAACCAAATTAGATGCGCTATAAAAGAAAGGTTTCTTAACATTTTTAATAAATTAAATCCTTTAAAAGTTATTCGACGTTGAAAGTTAAATTCAAAAGTAATTTTAGTCCAAGTCGAATAACTTTTGAAGGAATAAGTTTATTGAACAATGCTAAGAGACGTCGTTTATAGCGCATCCAATATCCTTAAAAAATATGTATTGGATTTATTTAAATATTTGTATTTTAAATGGTAACAAATATAAAAAAGCTAAGAAATTAAATTAAAGAAATAGTTCAATGTTAAAAGCTCGATTACATGGAAACGGGTTATTTGACGACAATTTACGAATTAAGCTTTTTGTAGGTAATTTAATTTTCTTAAAGATTGTGTGTTGGTAAAATTTACCAGATCAATAATTTGCGAGTTTTCTATATATACAGGGTGTCCGCGAAAATGTGGGAAATCTCTCGCACACGTATGGAACAGATGAAAATAACACGACAAGTTCCTATAAAATTTTTTCCGTTTAAGCCCCCTGCGGAGATATGATCCCCTAAAGGGGGCAGCTAGAAATCGATTTTTCGTGAATAACTTTTAAAGCGCTCTGTATAATTTGATAATATTTTAGTACGATGCATACTAGTAAAGACCTCTTAAAATAGTGCCCTTGAAACTTATGTCGCTTCTTTAGTTTGCCAGGGACGGACTAGGTTTCGCACATTATTGATAATATTTTTACGCCCTGTATGGTGAAGACACAAAAAATATGTTTTTGGGTAGTTTTAACCTTTTGCTAAAAAAAGGTTCTTTTGTTTGACATCGATAAAATGAGCCGTTTTCGAGTAAAAATTATTTTAACAATAAGAGTTCTGACCTGCTACGAGAGGACTTCAATACTGAATCAAAAATTACAAATTACATCGAAAATAAAATATTGTATTATTAAACAAAAATAAACTCTTATTGTTAAAATAATTTTTTACTCGAAAACGGCTCATTTTATCGATGTCAAACAAGAGTACCTTTTTTTAGCAGAAGGTTTAAACTACCCAAAAACATATTTTTTGTGTCTTCACCATACAGGGCGTAAAAAATATTATCAATAATGTGCGAAAACTAGTCCGTCCCTGGCAAACTAAAGAAGCGACATAAGTTTCAAGGGCACTATTTTAAGAGGTCTTTACTAGTATGCATCGTACTAAAATATTATCAAATTATACAGAGCGCTTTAAAAGTTATTCACGAAAAATCGATTTCTAGCTGCCCCCTTTAGGGGATCATATCTCCGCAGGGGGCTTAAACGGAAAAATTTTATAGGAACTTGTCGTGTTATTTTCATCTGTTCCATACGTGTGCGAGAGATTTCCCACATTTTCCCGAACACCCTGTATATATATATAAAAGGTTGTTGTCAAAAAATAGTTAGTCGCGAAGATAGACCTATTAATATTAAGGGCGCAAACATTCACGATACCTTTTTTGTCACCTTGAACAACACTTTCGATATGTTAAAAAAAGGTCGATTTATTTGGTCTAGTCTAATAAACACCCTGTATACGTAAAAAATACGAGTAAAAATAGCTTGCATACTTTTACGCGTAGTAGTTAATTATTTCTGTGTAAACCCGCTTAAAAATTGAATATCTGCAATTAAAAATTTGGACCCCATAAGTGGGATCTGAAGCGAGTAGCATGCTTTTTATTTACGAAAGCCGAATAAAATAAAATTGGTGAGTAATATACCTTAGCTAATTTTAAGATAAAGCTTATAAATCAATAATAGCTGCAAAACTAATTTATCTTGGGGATAATGAGTCTGAAAGAAAAAAATCATTATGAATACTTTTAAAATTCTTTCATACCTACCCTGTTTGGTTAAAAAATATTCTCCATTTCTTTTGAGTCAACACATGTTATACATGGTGTTTCCTAATTGCGTTAAGAAAAGTTAAGGGCGCACTCCTGAGACAATTTTATGAAAAAACGTTAATATAAACATAGGTCCGAAAATGCTTTGTTTCCAAGATACAGAGTGTTAAACTTTAAAAGAAAATCGGGTTTTTAATAATATCCTAAACATACCTTATCTAATTTTATTCAAATTTGGCTGTGGTATTTGTTGAAAAAGAAAGTTAATTTAGCCATAAACTAATTTTAATTAGTGAGACCAGTGGCGGCGTAGGGCGATTATTGATAAAAAATGTACTTTTTTGCAAGTTTAATATTTTTTCCGTATGAAACACCTTAAAATACAACTTTTTTGTTTTTTATATATTTTTAATTAAATAACGTTTATATATTTAATTAAATAAATAATTTTACTAAAAAAGTATTTTAGAAACTTAAGTTTTTTGAAGTTTTAACACCCTGTTTCTGGAGAACGAAAAGTTTGATTACCCATGTTTATATGAACTTTAAAAAAAATGGCTCAATAATTTCCCCATAAATTTTCTTACCGGAATTAGGATACCACCTGTATATTAAAAAAATAAAATAGTTATTTTTGTACCAAGGGCATAAAATAGCACTTGTACGCCCGCGGCTGAAAGTTGTTGCCCGAGCTCCGCAAGGGCAACAATCAGCTGTGGGCGTAAAAGTGCTTTACGCCAGAGGTGCAAACAATATTTTTGTACGACTGAAATTAATATACAAGCATTCTCTGTAGTTAGGAGAAAATTTCCCAGCTTCTTAATGTTTCAAATTGTAATCAGTATACTTTTAACATATGTTTAATTAAATAAATTTTAGTTTTACCAAAAGAATTGGGCATTATTAAATTTTATTATTGTTTTATAAATTTATAAATGCGGGCGTTTTTGATACTTTTTGCCCTAGGGTGTAAAAGTGCAATTTAAGGCCCTTAAATGGGCCGTAAATTTTATTTTACGCCCTGTCGTACAAAAATGATTTTAAACCTATTATTTATTCATCACACCTATTATTTATTGTAGGACTAATGAAACCTATTAATTTAATTTCAGAATCAAACAAGCAAACTAAACCAAAAATGCCCTCCGAACAATCTCACGTTTACCACCCGCACTCCTCCGTAGTCAAAAATGCCTACATCAACTCGCAAGCACAATACGAACAAATGTACAAGAAATCCATGGAACATCCCGAAGAGTTCTGGGGGAAATAGCGAAACAGTTCTACTGGGAAACGCCGATAGACTTCGACAAGGCTTTCCGATACAATTTCGACCTGACCAAGGGTCCAATCTTTAGCAAGTGGTTTGACGGAGCTACCACCAATGTTTCTTATAATTTGTTGGATAGAAACATTAGGAATGGAAATGGGGATAAAGTTGCCTTTTACTGGTAAGTGGATGATTTTTTTATCAGGCGGGGTAAATTTGTGAGCAACAATAAAAATATATTTTTTCTTGAAACGTTAATAAACATAAATATTTATGGACACCCAAGCAGCAAGCTGACGTCATTTTTAAGTCATTTTTGGTCATTTTTGGTCATAGGACGTCATCAGACCATAATTATGACGTCATTTTAATGACGTATTTTTGACGTCGTTGAAGTGACGTCTTTTCGACGTCATTTTTTTGTCATACTAGCTCATAAAAATCTAAATTTTGTGACATTATATGATTCGTGTCAAAATCCAACCGAAATATCATATGACAGAAAATAAGACTAATAATTTTACAAAATTGAAATAGGAAAAAACTCTACCGATAGATGGCGTAATGGACAATAAACTACTACGTTTATTTAACATCTTCGCTTTTTATCGCCTACACCGTACCGATGAGACCAAAATAGTTCGAGACCTGTCTGCGGTTGGTGACCTCAATTAGCTTTGAAAGAAATATCTTCGGCTAGTGTAAAAATCTGCATTCTCAGGTTGAATAGTGTCCCGAGAGATGCGACCTTGCAGTGCAAGGAAATTGCAAGCCGTTCGAAGTTTTAAGTTTTTTCCTATTTCAATTTTTAAATAAAATATTGTATCATTTTAACTTTAAAAAAAAGTATAAGCGTCAATTTTTCGTCATCTTAAAGACGTCATTAACGGGACATCTTTAGTCATTCATTAATTTTAGGCGTTCAACCAATTGAACTTATAATTATAACCGCGGTAATAATTGGTGACAACTTTGACGTATAATACATTGTTTAAACGTCAACATAACCGATTGGTAAATACCGTTTTAAAATTGGTTCTTCGCCTAAAATTGATGTGTGACTTAGGGAGGTCAATTTAATGTCATTTTGTCGTCATCTTATGACGTCTTTGCTGACCAAATGTGACCAAAATTGACTAAAAGGAGACGTCAATAAGACTCACCTGCTGCTTGGGCAGCCCTGATCAAATTAATTTTGTGTAATATTTTTGCACCTTGCATTCTAAAAGCGATGCCACCAAGTACACAAAAATGATAAAGTAAACAAACCTTTTCGAATGCCCATAGCCTCGGACAGAGCCTGGTTACAAATTTTTAGATAAATAATAAAAAATACATTGCTAAAACACGTATCACCTTCTTACAAAACATTATCTTATTTCGCCTCTGCCTACTATAAAACCAGTGGCACGTGGCGTGGTACTAGAAACTCGTCGGGTTAAATATTTTTTTGCTGCAATAAATCATTGTTCACAAAAGGGTTTCTTTACTTTATCATTTTTTGTGTACTTGGCGGCATCGCTTTCAGGAATGAATTAAATGTGGACCCATCTTTACCTTTCTCTCTTCTCTCTCGCGATCCTACTTGGTTTTTTATGGGACCACCGCGGAAGTGCACTCTTTCAAACAAAAAAAGGTTTCTTAAATCAGTCCATAAACGCCGGAGTAACGACGTACCATACACACAACCAGAAAAACATGTAGGCGAATTAAGAATCTCCTCCTGTTTGAAGCCGGTTAAAAAGTATGCAACATTCGATAAAACGATAGAGAAAGAAACGACACAATACATATAAATTCAAAGACAAAAACGTTTATGCGAACCCAATATGTATGCGTATATTTGCCAATAAGCCAATTACTTCTTTTGGCTAATCCACTTGTTTTGCAATCCTATTTTTTTACCGAGCAGTATTAGCGAATTTTCATAAATGCCCTACGCTAACCACCGCTGCTACAGAGCAAAAATACAATTAATTGGCTGTCGACGATTTGATAATAGGTATAGGTTTTTCCTTTTGTTTTAATGCATCCTGCATTGCCAATATTGCCATATAAACCCATAAGTTTAATTTAAAATGCGGCCCAGTGAACTAGCTCGTTATTATTTTTTTTCGAAAACGGTTTTAATTAAGTATTAGAGTTAATATGACATAGACTAAGCTGGCCTCCAGATGACGTATCAAACAAAAAAAACATTAAATTGTAATTAATTTTTCCTAATAGCGTAAATATTAAAAAATAATTACCAATTATAATGAGTTTAGTTTCAGAGAAACTATGACAATGGCGTAATAAATTAATATACTATCATTAATAAATAAGTATACCGGGTGACACATGAAGTTGTTACCCCTCCCACCTCCCAATAGTTTTTTAGTCTTTAAGGGAGACTAATAAACTTTACAGTGTATTTAAAGCATAAATTGGCACATGTTTGTTATTATTACAACCTTAAAATAACTACCAATAAGTACCATGAACTTGCTTCTATTAAATGCAAATTCCTCCTTTTTTTCTGTATTCGTATTCTCTATAAAATTCTCTTTTCAATGATATATACAGGGTTTGGAGAATTTCAAATCTCTTCTCATTAATCTATCAAAGAAATTGGCTTCCATATATGGCGATATGGGTATTCGTGGTAGACTCGTCAAAAGGAACCCTCCTAAAAGGTTTTAAAAGTGTTCTTATCATGAAGTCCATTACATTACTGGCCCATGGACGATAAGGACAGAGGCTACATATTAAAATGTGCAAAAAAAGTTTATATAAGTCTGGAGATATGCTTTATTTTCATGATACGGAGTGTTTACAGTTTTGTCGTTACTACTTTATTTTACAAATATTAAAAACAGGTGCAATTTGGAGGGGGCTATGGGGGCTTAGCCCCTCCCCCAAAAAACAAAAATTAGCCCACCCCAAAATTCCCAGTATCCAAGCCGAAAGTTATGTGACTAAAACCGAAAAGCGATTTTTATGTCAATAGTGCCACTTTTACCTAACTGTAGGTCATTTTTGTGGCAGTAATGACAAATAAATCCCTTTATCTTTCCCTAATTTTTTTGCAAAGTCTCGAAGCTTGCCTCATACCTTTCGGGACTACCAAGACTCCAGCCCCCTAAAAACCGAAGCAAATTGCGCCTATGATTAAAAATCCGTTAAATATTAAAATATCGGATATTTTCTAGTACAGATACCTAAACACAACGACTGCCTCTAATAGTCATTTTGTAAAAAAATAGACTGCATGTTACTCGCACACCCTAGTCAAACATTTGTGTGTTTTGATAATTTAAGCAAAAAATATTACTTACTGTTTATTTCACCAAAATTTAAAGTTCCTTGTTATATGCGATTTTTTTAGATAAAAGTAATTAAAAGTTTAAGTACCTATTAGTATTGTCACAAGATGCATACTTTAAAATTATAAAAGTCATTTTCTTATTATTTTTAAATGCGTATTTACCAAAATTGCGATATTTTAGAAATAGATATGTAAACAAGTTTCAATATTTCCATAAGTATATATTTTTGTTTAAAAAATATGGCAAATAAATTGGTCATTTAAATATATCCTTCCCGGCAGAACAAGATTCAGAGCACCGCACCTGTACCCAGATGGCCCGAGGTCGAATCCCCAGCGGGGAAGACATCTTCAGTAGTAGTTATTTAAATGGATAACGTCCGTGGTGGCGCTACCGTGTTGTCTAAAGGTCTGTGAAATGCAAAACTGCATGTTTCAGTGCTTGGACAGCGTCGACGGAACAAGGGAAAAGATGACGGTTAAAGATCTCAGGTGGTGGTGGATGTCGGGTTACATCCACGGTACTTGTACTTAGGCATAGACTTTCGCGGGCTGTCTCAACGATAAAAAAATGCAAAAATATATGAAGAGGGGTATTTGCAGAACTGTCGAAAGTCATACGGGCCCTGATCCGACAAAATTTCGGGACCCTTAATGGTAAAATAAATAAAAAGTTATGCCTCAAGAAAAGATTCACGGGGTTCAAGGTAAGATCATTTAAAATGTCGATTTTATGTGGCATTGCCTCCAAAATATCTAACTTAATCTGTGATATTTAAAACGTTTTAAATGCAAAATAAGAGATAAGGGTATTTACTTACTACTGGTTGATGTTAGTCTCGGGGACTCTAAGGAATTCCGGAAAAAATCCGCGATTTTGAAGGTTTTCTGCAATTTAATTACGACTAACGCAAAACTACAACGTATTCCTGTTTAGGACGTAAAAATACAACAAAAAAACATATATCGCATGTCTTGGTCACTACTTTATTCTTCATCAGAAAACATCGCTGAAAAGTCTTTATCAAAAGAAAAAATATGGTGACCAAAATTCACAAAAAAACACTTAAAGTAATGAATGGGGAAAGGAAAAAGCAACAAAGAAAAGATTATCAAAACAACACTACTTCATAAAAAAAAACTATCCAACCCAAATCTGATATTAAGGGTTTCGTTGTAAAGGGTCTCTTCAATAAAAGTGATAGTTTTTCACATGGAGATTTCATGGTTTCTAATCCATTTTTTAAAATTTATAGGTGTTACTATATTTAGTATAAGGTGCAGTTTTATGATGCAGCGTTTGACATCTCTTGATCGGTTGGAAGTAATAAAAAAATAGGTACCAAAGTGGTAGCTCAGTTGTGGCGACTCAACGTTTATTCACTCGAAAATTGGGTCGCCATCATCCCTACTCTGCGCAGAGTATACGTCGGTAACGAGGTAACGTTAACTCACGTTCACACTTTTTACGGTGCGGCGTATAAACTGCGCACAGTACCGAGATGGCGACCAATTATCGGGTGAATAAACGCTAAGCACCAACTGAGCTACTTCCTAATATGTTTTTATTACTTCTAACTGATCAAGATGAGTCAGACGCTGAAATTAAAGAGATATGGATTAGAAACCGAGAAATCTTTATTTGAAAAACTGATCACTCTTACCCTTTATTTTTGCCTTCTAAACACGTCAGTTTACCTCTTAAACCTCTAAATAGTTCCTGAGGAAAATCGGTTTCTTAAGGCTAGGACAACTGGTGACCTCTATGGCTCAATTCTGACCACCGATTCGGAATTTAGGAGGCAAAAATAAATTGAAAACACATCTTAGGGTCCAACAGTTTGTCTGTTATTATGTAATATGTGGCTTCATATTTTAAATTTATCATATTAACTGAAGAGTTACCCAGATTCTATAAGTCTGTGCAAAAATTACGTTATTCTTTCACAGGAAAAATTTCACGAGATTTGGGCAGGTCCCACTTTTTGGGTCGAAGCCCTTTTTGGCTCACGGCCCCCCTTAAGCCCTAGTCCCGGTAATTTGTACAGGCTTCAACGCCCTCTTGTCAGTCCTGGGTATTTGAACCATTAATTTCACATATTTTTAATGGTCGTACCAATATTTTTGTGTACGACGTTAAATGTATTTTTTCTAATTCAATATAATTAACTTAATTGGACTTATGGCAAGTTTTAATTCACATACGTCATATTTTAATTGTTTTTGTCAGTAAGCAGTAATTTTAATAAAACAGGTTCAATGTTGAACGTTAATATTTAAATGCTAGACATAAAAAATGAATGAATGAATATGTAAACTGTTCTAATATTTTAGAAAACCATTAGACTCATTGGCAATAATATCGCAAAAGGGTACAAAGGCAAATGCCGGGTTTCAGCAAATAAATTTTGATGTAGTATTAGGGTAATTTTGGTAAGAATTTTTACCCTAATTTAAATTTCGTTAGAATTCTTGTAGCTGGAGGAAGTTGCTTTGCTTGCCTCACCTAACTTGGCTGTTGTAGGGGAGCCCACGATGCTAAATGGGGATTTACTCAAGCGTCATAGATCCATTAGCAAAATTTTTACTTAACATTTTAGATCCTTTGGTAAACAACACTGTACATACATTAAAAATTCTAAACATTTCTTAGAGAAATTATCAAACATAGATATTGATCCAAATAATACATTGATAAGTTTTGATGTTGTTAGTTTATTCACAAATGTCCCAGTGGATAAAACATTAAATATTGTTAGAAATAAATTAGAAAATGATGTCCATCTTGGCAAAAGAACAAAATTAAGCATAAACACTATTCTTGAGCTGTTAACTTTTTGTGTCAAAACAACATATTTTCAATATAACACTGATTTTTATAAACAAACCTCTGGCATGGCTATGGGTTCACCTTTATCACCTTTATTAAGTAATATTTTTATGGAAAACTTTGAATCAAATTTTGTAGAAAATTATCAATATAAACCTTTAGTTTGGTGGAGATATATAGATGACATTTTTCTATATACCAACATGACGAACACTGTTTAAATAATTTTTTAACACACATTAATACATAAGAACCAACAATTAAGTTTACGTTAGAAAAAGAAAACAACTCACAACTACCATTTCTTGACATTTTAATAAAAAAAGATTTAAATAATTTTGAAACAAAAATCTACAGAAAGCCTACACATACAAATAGATACTTAAATTTTAACTCAAATCACCCAATAATGGAGTTGTAAAAAGTCTATTTGATAGAATTAAAGTCATTTGTTCTAATCAAAATATAAATATTGAAAAAGGTTATTTAAAAAATATTTTAATTCAAAATAATTATCCTCTTGATTTTATAAATAATTGTTTCCTTGAATTTGAAACTCCAGTTATAAGACAAAATCAAAATTCTTTTTACCATACATTCCCGGACTATCAAATAAAATTCAACGAATAGGGCATAAATTTAATATTCGCACAATCTTTAAAACACAAAACACAATCAGATCTCAATTAACAAAAACAAAACCATACAACTTAAATGAAAATACAAAAAATGTCATTTATAAAATACCTTGCGAATGCAATAAGTTTTATATAGGTGAAACTTGTAGACCATTAGCTAAACGCATAAAAGAACACAGAACATATATTAAAAACACAGAATTTCATAAATCAAAAATCTGCCAACACGCATTTGATAACAATCATAGAATAAACTGGGATGCTTCAAGCATTTTAGCAAAGGAAACTTGTTCTAAAAAACGCAAAATCAAAGAAAGTGCGCTATATATTATTAAATAAAGATAATTTGTAGCATCAATTTCAGTTAATTTAAATAACACTTGGTTGCCTTTGCTTGATAATGAAATATCTTCAGGAAGACTAAAAATTAACTAACTATTCACCTTTTTTGTAAAATAAACAATCAATACACCAGCAACCAGTTATCTATGTCACTATGACACTATAACCAAACAAACATATTTTGACATTTAATTGAAGATATGTTCTGTAGTTTGGCGGATTCATTTAATGGATGATATTTATTTGGGTACACGCCAAAATAAAATTAAAAGTACTAAAAACCAAAAAAATTTAAACAAGTAAAAGATAATTAAAAATTGACGTTTCGGTGGCAAATCTGCCACCGTTGTCAAGAACAAATGGAATAAAAATAATAAAAATAAAAACTTACTATTATTTAAGTTTTAAAATTCACAATTTTTTGTTTTTCTAAGATATTCTGAAAACGAATTAAATGTCAAAGTTTTCAGAATATCTTAGAAAAACATAAAAATTGTGAATTTTAAAACCTAAATAATAGTAAATTTTTATTTTTATTATTTTTATTCCATTTATCTTGACAACGGTGGCAGATTTGCCACCGAAACGTCGATTTTTAATTATCTTTTTACTTGTTTAAATTTTTTTTGGTTTTTTAGTACTTTTAATTTTATTTTGGCGTGTACCCAAATAAATACCATCCATTAAATGAATCTGCCAAACTACAAAACATATCTTCAAGTAATAGAGACCTATTGGGTTGCAAAGCTTAGATGATAAGAAAAAAATATTATATAATGTATACCTTTTCATTGGTGGGGTAAGTGGCTATAGACTTAAAAATGTCAAAAAATACTAGTAATATTTCGGCTTGTGGTAATCGTTCGGGTTGTATCGGATTATATATATATTTTTCGTTATCCCTGAATTATTTTCTTCAAAATAAAATATAGCCACGCTCGAAAATGTTAATCTGGCGTTTTTCTTTGTAGCCCTCTGTTTCCTTTACGTCACTCTCAAATTGTCAGATTAGTGGAATATACACTGTTTGGCATGTAATTAACTTGCCCTATCTTAATCTGAAGCGATCGACAATTTCTAAGGGATATATTTCTATTTTTATGATCGACCCTGTATACGGGGCTCATATTTCGTGGAGGTACTTAACCGGGTACAAGGTATCCTCCGGTATATTAATCTGCCGCGCTGTAGTAAATCCCAAAATCTCCCTCTTGGGCTCCCCTACCACTATGGATACCCGAGAAAATTAATTACCAAAAAGCAAAAAGTACAAGCAAAACTCTTTCCAAAAATTAACAAATACAGAGTAATCAGATCTGTGTGTAAAATTAAAAATTGAGTAACTCGATCTTTTTATTATCATTTAATCCAAACTGATATTTCTGACAGGTAGATAAATCACTACAGTACGCTTTAAAATAATGTGCTCAATATCAACCAACTATCACTATTATCAGCAAGATAATTTATATAAAATACGTACAGGGTAATGGTTATCACCTATTTATATACATACAGGGTGTTTCCTATTGCGGTAAGAAAATTTAATGGCGTATTCCTGAGCCAGTTTTATAAAAATAAGTTCATATAAACATAGGTCCGGTAATACTTTGTTTATAAGATACAGGGTGTTAAACTTTAAAAGAAAATCGGGTTTTTAATAATACCTTTAATATGTCTTATCCGATTTTAATAAAATTTGGCTGTGGTATTTGTTAAAATAGGAAGTTAATTTAGCCCTAAACTAATTTTAATTAGTGAGACCAGTGGCGGCGTGGGACGCATCTTAGCTAATATTGTTAACAAAAAATGTACGCCACTGACTTTTTTGCAAGTTTTATATTTTTTCGAATAAAACACCTAAAAATACAACTTTTTGTGTCTTCAAATTTATAAGTAGCTTGCTTAGTTTTTCAGAAAAAAAATCCACTGAACTGCACAAAAGTGTTTGTAGGGTAAATAGGGACTTTTTATGTGCACTTTAGTATTTATATTGTAATGCCTTATTAAAAAGCATGTTTGTAAATTTCTATACTTTGTGCACTTCTTATTAAGAAGAAATACCTAAAAAGTTACTATGGTTACTGACTTTTTAAACCAATGTAATAATTTCTTTTCGGGTGTTTTTCTCAATTTAAAGTACCCATAGTATAGGGTTTTATTAGATATCCTTACAACAAACTTGACGTTAGAGGTTAAGTTAAATCCATTTAAATTTTGAATTGTTTTAAGGAAATATTGAATCAAAATAATAAAAACTTGAAAATGACTGCTACTTTTAAATTTTAAATGGCACCGCGTTCAGCTGTGAAAACGTAAAATGGTTAATTTTTCTTCAAGTATTAAAAAAACAAATTATTCGGAATAAAGTGCTTCTTTTGGATATGCTAACGAGCTGCCCTCATTCTATTTGAAAAAAAAAGGGTTATTGTATTTTGCAAACTTTTACGCTGCCCTGAGAAGTCGTAAAAAATAAAAGACGAATAATTTCATTTACCATGGCTACTTGACTTAAAATTAACCGTTTTACCTTAATCATGACACCCTAGATTGAAATTTAAAACACAAAAAAAATAACAGCAGAAGTGTCAAGAAATGACAAGTGAGGTGTCATTGTATTTAGAATGTCATATACAATCGATATAATATAAAATATACCGGTAGTGCCTTTTAATATTTGAAAGTAGCAGCAAACTGGAATTAATTGAAATTATAATTTTTATTTTTCTATCCTTAAAAGGTATAGGGAGGTACCCTCTTTGAGACACACCCGGTATATCCCCGAGTAGTTTAACATTTCTATGCAACATTAGCAACATGCAGCCTTATTGCATCTCTTCCTCGCAGCTTGAATTAAAATTCCGGAATTTTTTGTTCAGTTGCAATATTTTAAAAAAAGCTAAAAATTCGCACCTCGAAAAAATCTGGGTACTCCGTAAATTAAAACTGATCTTGTAATTTTTATGGTTTTGTGTTAAATAAGGAAATGATTTATTACTGCCAACTAAATTGCATAACAAAAAATTATCTTTTTGCGGTCAATCTCAAATTTCGAATGACCTTCAAATAAATTAAATCATGATTTTGACTTTGTATTATATAATGTTTATTATCTTATTATATTGTTTAAAAAAATGGCTCAGTGGTGCGCATAAAATATTTCATTAGAAGTTTTTTATTTTAATAAAGTGCGAAAATTTTTTTTACATCGTCATTATTAACTGTTTTGAATTTGTTGGTTTTTTCATGGTAATATGAACATTTAATGCAAGAATGCAGGCTTAGATTAAAGAAATTTGATATTGCATATGTTTTTTTTTTTTAACTGACTTTTAATTTTTATAAATATCTCTAATAATGTTTGAATAAGGATTAAAAATTTTGCATTTCGAGTATTTTAGAACACTTTTTAGCAAAAACACAAACTAAAATAAGTACACTCACAGATTAAAACAACCGGACAAACAAAATTTGTTTGTTGTTTCAATTTAATCGTAAACTTACTTCTCGGTTTTTAACTGATTTCTATTATTTTTGGCCCAGCTGTAGCACCGTTCCGATTTATACTGCCGGTGTTGAACTCAACAATTGGATTTCCGGTTTGCCGATTTTACTATGTTGATTTATACACTTGTACATTGTACATATGATCCGACTTGCCAGTGCCGAGTCGAGTAATGTTTTGATGCGAGTTTTAGGTTAATTTATCATTTTCTTCCCACTAATACTTGTCGTTGATAGGGCGGTTTGTGTGTAATATTTTTTAAAATAAATAAAATTAAGTACGACATTATTACGTTAATGATCTTCTCTAAGCTTTTCAAAAATGTGTAGAAGCTATCTTCTATGTATCTTACTGACAACATAGGATGTACCCAAAGCTGCTTTTGTCCTTGCCTTTTCGGTGCTTTCCTTTTAGGTACAATAACTCAAGAAGGTTACGTTTGTTAAGATCACTATCTTAGATCATTCTTTCACCACTTTTACCGACAACGGCGACAACATTACCGGTGTGTGTGTGAAAATGCCTTAAGGAGGAGGAAGAAGGCAGTATGTTAAAGCAATGGCAATATTCGAAGTAGGGTATACCCAAACCATGTGGCAGGTAAAGATGGGTCCATATTTAATTCATTCAGAAAGCGATGCCGTCAAGTACACAAAAAATGATAAAGTAAACAAACCTTTTCGAATGCACACAGCCCCGGCCAGAGCCTAATTACATATTTTTGGATAAATAATAAAAAATACATTGCTAAATCACCTACTTAGAAAATATTCTCTTATTTCGCCTCTGTCCTACTATAAAACCGGTGTCACGTGGCGTGGTTCTAGAAACTCGTCCGGTTAAATATTTTTTGCTGCAATAAATCATTGTTCACAAAAGGGTTTCTTTACTTTATCATTTTTTGTGTACTTGGCGGCATCGCTTTCAGAATGAATTAAATATGGACCCATCTTTAGAAGCGGTGCGCCAGCAGCTCCTGATATCGTTAGGCTTAAATCGGCGCGCTCTTTGCAGAGGTGAACTGTTGGAGAGTACATAGCAGAATAGTGGACGGTATTAAATACATGTATTTTCTATGGTCGACGATTCTGTTTCTATACCGGTAGACAGTGATCGAAATGTTACAAGACAACAAGATAATAGTATTCCTAGTTAAAATGTGGTGTTTTTAGTTTTCATGGTTGTACAATGACAAAAAGAGCAAACAAATTAAAAGAAACTTCCAACCTTATTTTTGTGAAATTTTTTCAATTAATTTCATTTTATTAAAAAAAAATGACATAATAATAACGCAAACCACCAAAGAAACACAATTCAATATTTTAGCAAATATTTAGTGTTATTTTATTTCCCACTATTTCTTTTCTACACTTAGGTATCAGCGGTTTTACTTAACTGTCATTTTTCAAACTTTTTCCAAAACCGTGAATATCGTACAAATAGAACCCCAGATCCCTTAAAAACAGGTTTGACTTATGGGATTCAATCCAATCCTTTACTCAATCGGAACAGTGTATATCGCAATATTTTGTTGTTTTGTTTTATCCGATCTGTTGAATCGGAGTCAGTATAACGATGTACACGTACTCTATCAGAAATCCACTAGATATTTTAAAACTTATACCAGTAAATTGTTTCGTATTGATTTGGTTTGTTCAGTTTTAAAGTTTACCAATAATCGAAAACACATGAGATTAAAAAAAAATTATTGGCACAGAGTTTAAAAAAAATATATTTAAAATTAACAAATTTAAAAAAGAAAACGTAGAAAAGAAATCAAATATTTAATACACACCTTAAACAAAATTGAAAATTTGCGCAGAATTAATTTATATGTTGCTATATTTTTGTTTAACTGTTGATAAGCAATTCATATTTATTTATTTTATAATTTTACCATCCGTTTATCACACCAATGTCAACACATACATTTCAAATCTATTCTGCAATCCAATATAAAGCAAAAATAGTATGTTACTTTCAATATTAAAAATTGTTTTGTTTTTGATAAGCTAAAAATTGGTAAGGGGATTCCAAAGTCAAAAATCACGAATGTCATGATAGATAGTATTATAAAACTAATTACTATCGTATAGTTTAATTTTAACTAAAACCGATAAAGACAAAACGATGTTCTTGTTAATAATATACCGTTTGAGCTAAATAACATAACACATAGGCAATGTGAGGAAAAGAGAGAATCTAACTAAATACCTGCATGTTAACATGCGAGACTAATAGTGCTTGTTTTGTTATTCTATTACTCGCCATTATACCAAAACTGCTTTCCAAGCAGTATAAATATAAAAATTCAAACTACTTACCAATAAAAGACGAATAGTGTTGATTTTAATGCATTATCTCTGTCGGCACAAAAAAATTTATTCATTTTTATCTATCTTCTAGAGGCGGCCAAAATCTGAAAAAGAAAAAAATCATTTAGAACCAAATAAAAACATACAGCTATTTGAGGTGTAATTAAACAAATTTAAGGGGGTGGAGGACCCTGGACCCCCAGTTAGAGAAAGTCCCCAAACGGGGGTCATACAGAATAGGGTTTAGAAGCGTTGTTAGTACAAAAAAAAAACAAAAAGGCCCCAATCTTGGTAAAGTATATCATGTTTAGTTGAAAGGGGCCCCATATTTTAATATTTTATGTAGCAATTAATCAAGTTGAAATTACTTTTCTAAATTTTATTTTAGTGCTGACTAATTACTATGATCTAATGACAATTCGTGACCAGTTCGTGACCAACTCGTGACCAATTGT
Organism: Listronotus bonariensis; assembly: GCA_014170235.1. NCBI lineage: Eukaryota > Metazoa > Arthropoda > Insecta > Coleoptera > Curculionidae > Listronotus > Listronotus bonariensis. Next base: position 5,744 of record JACEGR010003534.1, on the reverse strand, counting down.
TACAGCATGAAACGACTGCCGAATGTTAATGTTGAGGTGCCAAATATAATTATGAATCAATTAGTGACCTTCATAGGCGCCTGGGGGTGCTAAAAACGAAATTAGACAAAATTACCCCCAAGATTTCCAGTATTCAAGCCGAAACTTATGTAACTAAAACCTAAAAACAATAAAAGAAAGCGATTTTTATGTCAATAGTGCCACTTTTACCTAACTGTAGGTCATTTTTGTGGCAGTAATGACAAATAAATCCCTATCTTTCTCAAATTTTTTGCAAAGTCTCGAAGCTTGCCTCATACCTTTCGGGACTACCAAGACTCCAGCCCCCTAAAAACCGAAGCAAATTGCGCCTATGGTGACCTTGAATTTTGAACTCTTTATATTTATTCCAGTATATTTTACCAAACATGAAATACCTATGACCAATTCTCTAATTCTTACTAGCTTTCTGAATCTAAAATTTTTAATATTCGGGCCGCTAACAAAATGTTTTCGACCTATTAATTAATCAGACATCAATGTTGACCACTTTGTGACAAATTGCATCGTTTTTGACTGAGCCATGTATAATTAATTTGAGGCGCTAAAATTTTTTCGATAACCTTGATATTTTAAACACGCCGTAAAAGTTGGGTGTATGGATGATCAATTCGTCAAACTTAGAGACCATTTATGGCCAATTCGTGACCAATTCGGAGCTGTTTTTACACCTCAAATTTTACATTTTGGCCCGCTAAATAGATGGAGCTGATAATTTCAAGGTAGAATTTTTTGTTACAGGGAAGGTAACCACCCAGACGACTACAGTAGACTGACTTACAAAAAACTTCTGGAAGAAGTATGTCGTTTTGCCAATGTACTAAAATCCAAGGGCGTACAAAAGGGAGACAGGGTAGCCATATATATGCCCATGGTTTTAGAAGCTGTTGTAACGGTGCTAGCTTGTGCTAGGATAGGAGCTGTACATTCCATAGTTGTAAGTAATAATGCCTTTTCTAGCAGTATATTTAGTAAATTACACCATTCATTAAACTATTCGTCGCGCACGTTAAAACTTATACTGGGCGATCCATTTAAAGTACTTTAGGGCAGTACTTAAGAAACGGCTAATTAAAAAAGAGATAATTCAATGGGAGGTTAAATCATTTAAAACTAAACCAAACAGGAACCAGAATGAATTGATTCAAATTGCGGTGAAAAAGGATTAGTGCGAGTAAATGAATTTAAAAACAATAATACAGGGTGGATCTTAACTGTATGAGCATGCAGTCTCAATATGCAATTAAACAAACATTACAAAACATATATTTTATTTATATCACTTTTAACTACAAATAATGGACATTTTTATGGCTTAAAAATATGTTGTCCAAGAAACGTTCCTCATGATGCTGATATTTTTGAATCCGTAGTTGCATAAGGTTTGTTCCAGCAGGCCGTTAGAAATGTTTGCAGCCGTCCGAATCATGCGCACGTGAAATTTGTCGTTCCAGCAGTGCCATGTTTGTAACATTATACAATTGTTTGTTGTTTCAGTAGTAGTTTAAACATGTTAGAGACTTTTTAAAAAGTTTGCAAACTTTCTTTAAACATTACTCACAATTTTTTAACATGACTTGTATTAACTTATAAGCACTATGCACGCCTTGTTTATTTTTCTTTCCAGCTGAAAACTGTTGCCAACATTTCTGTCTAATGTTTAAAATAATTCCTGCGTTTATATAATTTATGCTAACATGTTTCCAGCATTCTGCTGGAACAAACCTATATTTTTAAAAAACTTGGTGGCAAGTTTCTCGCGATCTGGCGTTTATTTCCCACACAATGTTTTGTTTAAGCTGGTCTAATGTGGTTGGATTATCTTCATGGACCCTTGATTTTAGGTAACCCCACACTGCCACAGTATCCACAGATTTGTTAAAAGAAATGTTTCCTGGCAGACTTATCTCACAAAGGGGTAATATTCTGTGGCCCCCTCGAAGCCCGGATCGAACTCCAAATGATTATTTTCTGTGGGGTTACCAACATTCAGGGGTCTAGAAAATAATCCAACCCTATTAGACTAGCTTAAACAAATCATTGTGCGGGAAATAAACGCCATTCCGCGGGTTTATGAAAATATGTAACTCTGGATTCAAGAGGTGAGGGACGTCTCTTGAACAACATAAGTTTTGAATCATAATATTTTTTATTATTTTTAGTTTAAAATAATATCAATGAATTATGTGTAAGTTTTGTAATGTTTCTATTATTGGATATAAAAATTGCTTATACAGTTAGGGCCATCCTGTATTTTGTATTTTGCTTTTAATAATAAAATGGGTTTTAGAACACGAACATATTTTATTAAGGATATCATTTACATACACAAAAGTATTTTATTAAGTACTTAAAACAATTTTCGAATATAGGGCAACTTTGATTTTTTAAATGGGAGACCATAAATATTTTTAAATAAATGTAACATAAGCTATAGTTGTTTTAAAAAATAATGGATATATTGTCCTTATTAGAAAATAATCTACGGAATAATAAAGCTTAAAAATTTTACTTGGACAAAGAAGATTTACCTCCAAACCAAAGCAGTCAAAAATCAGTGCTTATTGATTTGCCTACTCTGTTTGGTTTATTATGAATATGAATGCCAATGACGCAAACAATCGAGGTTATTTATGAACGTTAAAAACTATTTAATCTATTTACAAGAAAGTAAACCTATCCACCTCTTCGGTGCCTTTTCTTTTTCTTTTAGATAACAGATGACATTGATCTTGTATCACAATATCTAGACAATAAAATGAAGGTCATACTACTTAACAAACCTAGCCACTAGTGATTTCTACTTAACTTTTGACTGTTATTTTTTTTTAAGTCATTTACACTTCCTTTGTAAAGTACTAAATGAATATATTACCATAATACATTAAAACTGCGACAAACACTTTTTCTTTTCAATGTTATACGGAAATAACTAACTCATATTTAAGATGTATTGGGTGTTTTTCAAGTTAACGTACACCAAAAAGTAGGAGACTTTGGTTTAAAATCATCAAGGTAAAAAGTTAGCTCCGAATGCAAATAAATTATAAAGGGTATCTCAATTACGGAAAAAATGCTACCACAAAATTCTGAGGCCAAAATATGACGATCTTACCCAAACCTTACTTTGGTCCAGCAGTCGATGATTTCGGAGATACAGGGTTTGAAAAGTTCAATTTGGTTTCAGTTTTTTACAAACAAATTTGTTAATAATAGGTGTATCGTCACAATATTCAGCGAAAGAGGGTTTTGGAAATAAAAATTTAAAATTTGTTTTTGTTTTTATTGTAAAATTTTGAGGGAGACACCTACGGTACCTTGCGTACATTTTTAATAAAAATTCTTATTCTTCAACTGATTTTACTTTTAAAAAGGTGGTATGGGTTTATTTGAGCAGCCGTTTTTAAGATACCTGGATTTATAAAAAAACGCTTTCTGTATAACCAGGTCTAAACTACTATATAGGGGTTTTTAAAATTGGATGCTGATTTTTAAGAGTCTAAATCTGTAGGTGATTTTAAAAAGAAAAGTTCATATAATTTATATGCTAAATGCATAAATTTTTTAAATACTATACAGAGTAGTAAAAAAACTTATTTTATATTTATTCTATCCCTTAAATGAAGAAAAATACATATATGCATAAAATTTTTATTAGGTACATTTATAAAAAACGTTCCCGAAATGACCGTTTATAACGAAAGTTCTGTCAAAAAACAAAATTACCAGAAAAGTACTAAATTCCATGCTTGCTTAAATAGACTTCTTTTTAAATACAAGCTAATTGACAATACAATACAAACAATTTATCATGATTATAGCTTGCAAATTTATTTGTCACAAAATCAGTCTTGAAATTTGCCACCTTGATGATATTAAGCTTGTTGCATTTTTGGAATTTTTCAGTTGTTTATACTCCAAGAAGTTCGCCAATATTATTTCTTCTCTGACGCTCCCAGTAAAGTAACACAGGATGCCACTTCCCTTTGCCGCTTTACATTTCAACTGAACAGACTTTGAACATTTTACTTTTTCTGTTTCTTCATTCCATAAGTGTCTAAGCTTTGTTTTTTTTCATGCCAATAAACTGCCTCTTATTTCATTTAAGGTAACAACTGTACGTTAGGGTTTTAGCCGTTGTTGACTGTCCCAAAATAGTTCCAAATAATGATAATGTAGATATAGTTCCAAATAATGATAATGTAGATTATAGTACTCCTTATTAAACTTCACAAACTATTATTACAAAACTTTTGACCAGGTCTGCCATGGCGCGCTCTTTAATAAACTTCCCTCTTATGGTCTTTCAACTAAACTCTGTACTTGGCCATCTAGTTATCTTTCTGTTTGACGTATATCAGTTATTGTGGATGACCACTCTTCAAGCTTTTACCAAGTTAATGCTGGAGTGCGTCATTGCTCAGTACTGGCATCAATTGTTTCTTCTTCACATCAACGACCTTCCCTCGTCCACAACTAATTCCATTCATAGTTTTGCCGACGATATTATCCTTCACTCCAGTTTTCAGGTTCCTAAACCCCTCACTAAATCTGATATAAAAAGCAAACGCAAAGCGATACAGACATCTCTTTCACAGGGACCTTAATTTAATATTACTTTGTTTTTTTTTCATGCCAATAAACTGCCTCTTATTTCATTTAAGGTAACAACTGTACGTTAGGGTTTTAGCCGTTGTTGACTGTCCCAAAATAGTTCCAAATAATGATAATGTAGATATAGTTCCAAATAATGATAATGTAGATTATAGTACTCCTTATTAAACTTCACAAACTATTATTACAAAACTTTTTGACCAGGTCTGCCATGGCGCGCTCTTTAATAAACTTCCCCTCTTATGGTCTTTCAACTAAACTCTGTACTTGGCCATCTAGTTATCTTTCTGTTTGACGTATATCAGTTATTGTGGATGACCACTCTTCAAGCTTTTACCAAGTTAATGCTGGAGTGCGTCATTGCTCAGTACTGGCATCAATTGTTTCTTCTTCACATCAACGACCTTCCTCGTCCACAACTAATTCCATTCATAGTTTTGCCGACGATAGTATCCTTCACTCCAGTTTTCAGGTTCCTAAACCCCTCACTAAATCTGATATAAAAAGCAAACGCAAAGCGATACAGACATCTCTTTCACAGGACCTTAATTTAATATTAGATTGGGCCGCCAAAAATCTCGTTCATTTTAATGCATCCAAAACACAATCATGTTGCTTGTAGCGAAAAGAGTCATCAAACACTCATCCTTTACTTATAAGCGTCCAAGTTTTGCAAAGCAAAGACCCTTTCAATCTTGTGGTAGTCATATTTAAGAGTAACATTAACTGGCATAAAGACATTGTATCTATTGCTACAGCAACTTCAAAAACGCTCTTTCGAGCCGGAAAGTATTTGTCTCCTTCTAATTTATACACTTTGTATGTATTCCAAATCCACCCTACGTTGGAATATTGTTCTCATATCTGGGGCATGGCGTCCCCCCACAACCCTCGTCACTCTTGATTCCATTCAAAAAGAGCTGATCGCCTCATTAATGATCCTTCACTTAAAGAAAGGCTTTCTTTTCTTGTCCATCGTCGGGCTGTGGAGGATTTATCCCTTTTTATAGCATGACTTCTACTCTGAAGAATTGTCCAGTATAATTCCTCCACACACGGTTTCCAACAGAGAAACTCATGGTTCCGCACGT
>JACEGR010003533.1:0-103156 GCA_014170235.1 Listronotus bonariensis | reverse complement strand
TTAAAACGCTCAATTTTATCTACGATTTGTTAAATTCTTGAGCGTTTAGGTTTATTGGGTCCAGTTATTATTATAGGTAAACTTATTATTCAAGATCTTTGGAAATTAAAAATAGTTTGGGATGATGCAATTTCGGCAGACTTGTCAAATACTTGGAATTTCTTTTATTCTAATTTAAATAATATTAAAAAACTAAAAATACCAAGATGTGCAATGATTTCCGAATATATAAATATAGACATGCACGGTTTTTGTGATGCGTCAATTAAGGCATATGGAGCGTGTTTATTTGTACGTTTTATGACATCTTCGGGTAAATATGGTTTGAATATTTTAGGCGCAAAATCGCGGGTTGCTCCTTTAAAACAAATAAGTCTACCTCGACTTAAATTATGTGGCGCGCTTTTACTTGCAAACTTAAGAAAAAGAATAATCGACCCTTTAGAAATCAATTTTAATAAAATATATTATTGGACTGACTCTTTAATAACTTTGTGCTGGATAAGAGGTGAATCAAGTAAATGGAAAATATTTGTTGCAAATCGGACAAACAACAGATGCTGAAAATTCCCGACACCCTTTATTTGGCAGGCTCCTAGGCGATGGTAAAACCCATTTACGGAATTCCGAATGACCTCAGACGGTATGTTATGTGATTCCACTCTAATTTGGTTTTTAGATCTTCAATATTAGTCGGCCTATTTTGAAAAACCTTGTCTTTCAAATATCCCAAAAAAAAAAAATTATCTAATGAAGTTAGGTCTGCGGATCGTGGCGGCCATTCCATTGTACCACGTCGTCTAATCCAGCGTCATTTCATCAAGATCGAGATATTTTATGCCGTTAATACCAAAATGTGGGGCAGCGCCGTCTTGTTACAACCAAATATATCTGGATCTACTTTATTGGGAAACATAACAGCTAAAGCAGGCACTAATTAAAAGCGTAAAAGTCTGAGTAGCGTAAGGTTTTCCTCAAAAAGTATGGCCCTAATATTCTATTCTTGATGATGCGTATGAGCTTTGCATATCCAGTGTGGGTTTTCCTGACTTCAGAATCGATAATTGTGCCTGTTAACTACTTTATTTTAATAAAAAGTAGCTTCATCCGAAACGAGTATGTTCAATGAAATCCCATTATTCTCGTCACATCGCCTTATTATTTCCTTACAAAATTGCAAACGCCTGTCATAGTCATTTTCCAAGAGCTCTTGGACAAGATATACCTTATATGGGTGGTATTTTACTGTTTTCAAAAACCTCCCAATTCTACGTCTAAATGCAGGATTGTTTTGGGCTAATTAAACCGCTGACAAATGTGGATCTTCCTGTAGAGATACGGCAATGTCCAATTTTTCATCTTCTTCTATGGCCAGCCATTTCTGGGCAAGTCCTTCACTGTACCATCTTTTTCAAATTTGTGTAAGATCTAACTTACAGTAGCCTGGGAAATGTGATTTTTTGGATATTTTGTATGAAATAAACTACACACAACGCTTCACTTTGACTCAGCGTTCTATCTCCACATCCCGACAATATCAAGACTTTGATACGCTGCCTCCCTGGCAATACCGTTTTTATTTAGCAAATTAAAAAAGAACTTGCTTGAGATATAACTAATTTTATGTGTAATTTATTTCTGAAAAAATAAATTTCAAAGAATGTTGACGCTAGATTACGTTATTAGTTTTACACATAAATCAATAAAAATTTGTGGTGCCAGCCCAGGTTGGTCTGTTCTTAAAATTTGTAAACTTTTAAAAACTAGGTACTGGTGATCCTTAGCAATTGTTAAGCAGTGTACATCATCAATGCTGAATGTTGCTTTATTTGTGTATTTGCAACGTTAATTCACCCGCAGATAGCACTAAGTAGGTATTTCTAACTTTTTTGTTTTTAAAAGAGTTATTTCTTATTTCCTGGTAACCACATAGATTAAAAAAAGAAAGGGTATGGTCAGATTCTATTTTTACGAGCTTTTCAATGAGCCCATACACGACATAGGTTTGCATTTGAAAGAAAAAGTTGGAGAGACTTGCAGCTAAGGGGTTAAAAAATCATTTTGTTGCAAAAAATGCGTACAACTTAAAATTAATAGATGTGTTATAGCGTTTTTTTCTAATTTTTTTCCGTAAAATCCATATTTTTCTTGCAAGAATAATTTTATTTTATGTGTGTAGCCCCACAAAAAATCCAATTTCACATATTATTTCTTTAAAGTGTTAGAAATTTTAAGTTTTTTTTAATCTGTAGCGTCACTTTTTAAATAAACACTTTTTAAATAATACGCTCCTAAAAATATTTCTATGGAATTTTAAAACACCCGGTATATGGTTATAACCTCAATGTATATTTTACCGTTTAATTACCTTAATCCTAAAGAATTAAAGTCTTTAGAAAATTTTATAATACAAAAATACAAAACTTCTTGTTATCGATCGGCATTGTCTCAAGTGGGACTGTCGTTTCAAACTGTTCCCCTAAGACCCGTCGTCTTACGATATAGAAAAATATTAATTATTTTCATGTTGTAACTTTGATCCGACTTTAATAAATCACTCTTGTATTAAATTTTTTGAAAAGTGTTGGAAAATATAACGAGGGCAAAAGCCATTAATAAAAGTAAGAAAATATTCTTGAAGTTTTTAAAAGTCATCATTAAGTGTAATGAATATAGGAGCTAATACATAATAAATCAATTATTAATTTTTAACAATAGCGTATTTTTCAATTAAAAGTAATAAATTTAATAAAAAGCTCTTTATCATAATTTTAAAATAAAACTAATAAAAAAATAACGCTCTTTACTATTTATCCGCTAATAGTCTCAATAATACTACAAGCTTTACGTTTTAACGCATTTAATTGTTTATTAAGGGGAATTCTGGTCTAAGAACCCAAATTTCGAGCAGTTTTTGTCAATAAATAAAAAAAAGAAATTAATATTTTTCAAGTTTTTAATAATTTTTTATTTCGATATAAAGAGTACACTAAATTAATTTTAACAAACATAAATAAATATTCATGAAGTTATGTGTTCTTGAAGAGGAGGGAAGAACACCGCCATATTCTGGTTGCCACGATTTCTACCATCATGATGATTTAAAATGATGATGCACTGTTAACCTGAATTTAATCTGTAAAATTGTAAACGCAAATTATTCGTGCAGCGTAAGTAGTTCAAAACAATTTTTTAAGTGCTCTTTGTAATTTTAATATACGATTACTGTAAAATGTTAGTTTAGTTAATGAACGAATCTCTTATTTTGAAGATGGTAAAGTATTTTCAAATTTATATGGAGAAAAAAAGGTAAACTTTATTACCCGAGGGTGCAGTATTTAGGTACGTTACAAATATTTTTATTTCCATGAGTCTAAAGTTTTATAAATCAAATAAAGCAGTTGGATAAATATTCTAACGTCAAAATTAGAACGCCATTTTTTTTATTTGGTGTTATGTCTGTCACAATATACAACGTGCCTTAATTTTACATAATGTGACGAAACATTGAAAAAGATCTATAATTCCGTTGTCACACGGTACACTAATATTCTACCAAAAGGTTAAATATTATCCAGAGAATATAGCATAATAATATTCGCAGATTCTTAAATATTTCAAATGTCGTTATGGCCTTAACAAATAAAAAAAATCATAAAAAAGCGGTTTTCCAAAAATAAAGATCGGTTTTTTCACTACTTTTTAAGCTTTCTTGAATTTTTAAAAAATGTATTAAATTTTAAATTTTTAATTTTTGTTGGTTTAGGCAAAAAGAGATCTTTAGAGAATATTTATGCCAAATTTAAAGTAAATTAGTTTATTAGAACTTGAGATATCGTGGCAACTGTATCGAAACAAGTAGTTTCGAAAAAACGTCTTTAAAGTTTTAGGTTAAGTTTCAGGCAGCGTAACTGATAGCATGGTTATATACCATACGTTCTCCTAATCAGCAATTTCAGCTTCCTACATGATATAGTATGCTAGAAGTATCATGGAAACAAGAATAGAGAGTTATTCATACGGGTAGCCCGCCCTCCAGTCGCCTATTGTTTGAGTCATCCCCTCAACCGGTCTAGTTGCCACGGCACCAAAACAGCTGTAACATTAAAAATAATTCAAATTTTGAAAAATCTTTTAAGGGAGATATTCTTAAGTACATAATCAATCAAATTATATTTTAAAAAATAATATTTTTTTAAAAATTCTAAACAAGAACACCCTTTTAATACACAACGTTAGGATTGGTATGTATCTCTAACCGTTTACAAGTGATAACTGAAACTTAAATCTTTAAAACGATAGAAAATACTTACCAACAAAAACGTTGTGTGTCACCAAACAAGCAAAGGTAATACATTAATAGTGGAAATAACGCACTTTCTTTGTGTCACAATATTACACAAAATTAAAATGTCGGTATATTGTACAGCTAAACAAAGACACCCTGCTTTTCTATGTCATTTACCAGGGACTCTATCTCCAGACCGGTTTCGCCTACCTCACATGACTTATCAATGGGGCTGTAGGTACAGGGTGTTTTATTCTCGATGGGTATCTCAAAAATCGGAAAAAATATCAAAATTCTTATATAAGCCTCCGATCTCTTTTTTGAGAAATCAACTGTAGTCAAAAAAGATTATAACTAGTGCAATCTTTGTTGGCGCTACAAGATGGTTTTTTAGGTTTGGTCCATTTTTACAACTTTCTTAAACGTCAATTTTTGATTTTAGGGGTAAAACTTACCTCCTAAATCCTAAATGGAAAGAGGGGTCGAATGATACCCTATTTTAAAGGTCTCTTGACCCTGATTACAACTGCCAAGTTTGAAGTCTCTGCTATTATTTTCGGTAATACGACAGCTTGTCAAAATTTTCATTTGAAAACAAAACAGAGCTTATTTTGGGAACTAAACGGCATTTAAGAAAAACGCTTGGACCCGTCAATTTTTGATTTAAGGGAGAAACATTCTTTTGTCACTTTCACCCCTGAATTGCAACCCTATAGCAGGGGTAAGACTTACCTTCAAAATGTTAAATGGAAAGAGGGGTCAAGTGATACCCTATTTGGAAGGTCTCTTAACCCTGATTATAACTGCCAAGTTTGACATCTGCTATTATTTTCGGTGATACGACATCTTGTCAAAATTTTCATTTGAAAATGAAACAGAACTAATTTTGGAAACTACAAGTCATTTAAGGAAAAACGCTCGGACCCGTCAATTTTTAATTTTAAAGCAAAATTTGTTTTTGTCACTTTCACCCCTGAATTGCAACCCTATAGCGGGGTAAGACTTACCCCCAAATTTTAAAAGAAAAGAGGGGTCAAGTAATACGTTATTTTGAAGTGCTCTTTACCCTGACTACCCCTTTTTCCATTTAAGATTTTGGGGGTAAGTCTTACCCCTGCTAAAGGGTTGCGATTCAGGGGGTAAAAGTTAAAAATAATGTTTTCTCTAAAATTGAAAATTGACGGGTCCGAGCGTTTTTCCTTAAATGACCTGATGTGCCCAAAATTAGCTCTGTTTCGTTTTCAAAAGGCCACCCTGTAAACACCTATGTTTTATTTTAAATCTTACCGAATATTAGCATTTTTCATAAATTTGGCTTCTTTATAGTAGGCCATGAGAGAAAATGATTTTTTAAAATACTTTATATTTTTTCAAAAATTAATATTTAAATTTTTAGGAAGTTATTTTTAAGTTACTTAAGCTTTAAAAAATATTACTTTAATAATGGAAACCACTATAACAGAAACAAATGTTAAATTTACTTAATGAAAATAAAATAATTACAAAAACTAACAAAAATTACAATAAATGTTTAAATTTAAATGTTTTATAATATTATGAATTTACTTATTTTTAATAAACTATTTTTTTCATAATAGTACTATTCTTTAATAAAGTAATATTTTTTAAACTCGTGAATTAGTGCAGCAAGTTGTAGAAGTATTAAAAAAACTACAGATATATTTTTTAAAGCTTAAATAAGTTAACTAAAATAAGTTAAACATTTTAAAGTTTTTTTTTAAAATAAAATATTAAGTCTTACACCACAATATTCTACAAAAGAAAAACTACACAATTAACCCATTTAAAGTTTTTTTATAACTTTATTACCAAACGAGTAAAAGAAAGTTGGAAAAACGGGCAAAATCTGTAGCTCCGGAAATGATCGCAATAGCCATTAGGGTGGCCCATCTTTATAAGGGTAAAAAAATAAAGATTTTTACCAGGCCCCTAATGTTTCTTTATATTAAAAATAAAACCGACAAAAATTTATCTTAATCGGACTAGAGGAACACCTTCCGCAAACAGGTTAAAATATTAGGTATAGGGAGGTTCACAAAATATTATTATTTTATTTTTTTCAGCTAAGGCCGGGCAGATGGATATCAGACTGTTTTTTGTATGTCAATAAAAATATATTTTTAAATGGGTCACTTTTTATAATTAAAATATATGCCCCACAGATTTGCTGTACTTGTACTAATTACTACTGGATAAGTGGAGCAAATGCTTTAAGTATCTCCTTTACAGCATTAAGCCGGTAAGGAAAAATTCGACAATTCCTTGTCAGTTTATTACTCTAATTGATTGGAATTTAAAAAATAGGATTATTGGTTTACGTTATGACACCACAGACTTTAAGCTAGGGTTTTTAAATGTTGCAGCTTAAATACTGCAACAACAGATATTTTATATTTTCCTTGTCGACACTATATTTTCGAAATCGTTTTACAATTTTTTTAAATTCAAAAATACCATCTTTATTTATTCTAATGTCTAATGTTGCTTTATTTGAACGTTTTAAAGAATATTGGCCTAAAATAAAAAAACTGATTTCCGGTTTAAATAAATTAAACATATTGAAGCCTCAAAATAATAAAATAACGTAGCTATTTCTAGCAACACATCACCCCCACTTGATTACTAAGATTTTTTATTACTTTTTAAATTGTTTTTTGAAGAAAAACAATTATTAAATGTAATATTTTATCGTCACGGTGCATTTCATCATGCACGTTGCATGTTAAAATCCATTTACTGCTTAAAAATATTTTTTACGATCATTTTAAACAAACACAAAAGGAAAAATTAGCTATTACGTGCACACGCCTGTTTCTAGTATTATTTATATAAAAGCCTGGGCTACATTTTACGACCTTCAGTTTTGAAAAGAATTAATTAAATATCAAAACATATACAACAGTATAATATCCTAAGCTACGTTGGGTAAAATGAAGAAGAAATTATGGTATTTACGTTCTGAAAATATTTCTTAAGCATTTTTGGATGAAAATATTTAATTAAGAAGAAAATGCTGTAAATAACCCAGTGTCAAATGAAGAAGGCATTAAATGAGTAATGATAGGAGAATTGGATCAAATGAAAAAAAAAAGAAATTTAAGATTTTATGTCCCTTCGGTTTTTTTAAATTTAAATATTTTAACAAAAGAGATTCACCAACTTGAAATAATGACGAAAATTTCAGCAAGTGTTGTAAAATTGTCAACAATCTTAAAGTAGTATTTGACACAGCTAAGAGAGGTATCAAGCTATTTAATGAGTATAATTAGGTAGTAGTTATTTAAAAATAACGTCCGTGGTGGCACAACCGCGTTGTCTGAAAGGTGCTGTGAAATTCAAAAATTGCATGTTTCAGTGCTTGGATAACGTTGACGGAACATGAAAATAATGGGTTAAATATCCAGTAACCCTGCACTTACGGTACACGGGTATTTAGGCATAAGCCTTCGTGAGATGTCATAAAGATAAAAAATAAAAAAATTAAATAATATTAACACATTAACTAAGGGCTAGGAAGCAATATTTACTTCAAGTTATTAGGCCTTACAAAACACATTTTCTGGGTGTTAAAAAAGATACAATATTCCAGGTTTTTCTAGGTCTTGATATATTCTTAAATGCCTCTATTTACATTGTTTTTTCGAATATTTTTTGTTTATAAATGAATTACTTTAAATTTTTAAAAATTATTGTTTAACCTAAATGTGCTTTAAGGCTAACAAATTATTAATTTCTAACATAATTTTCCTTTGTGAATACAACATATATTTGCAAAAATAGGTAATTACCAATTTTTTATTTTTATTAGTATAGACGTTGCTTGCGACACCACTTCCCGTTATCCGATATAACTTAAATAGCTGCTCTATCTTTATATTTATCTATCTTTCTATTAACGAAAAAAGTTATTTGAAAACTTTTTTATGTTAAACGATTTACTGTACTAAAATCAAAAGAAAAATTCCTTAAGTCCCAGCTACCGGATCGCACCAATCTTCCTATCAATCTGATATATTAATCAGATAAATAATAATGTCGCTGGGCACGTAAAATTTCTTTCATAATATTTACTCTGAATACGCTAAGTCCATTAATTAATGAGGAGATTGGTGCAAACAAGCAGCTAGGACCTGCTGAATTATTTTTAGATTTTGGTACAGTAAAACCTCTTGACATAAAAAACCTATATAATTTATTTTCAAGTTTTAGTTTTGTTGTTAGTTGGTTGTACTAATTCTATTAAGTTTATTTATTTCCCCACCATAGCTAACCAGAAGTAACAAACGATTTTAATATTTGTCTGATTATAATTACAGATTCATGCGAAGATTGGTGCGATCTGGTAGCTAGAACTTACAGAATTATTTTTTAGCTTTTAGTTAGTTTTGTTGTTAGTTGTTATTTTTCATTCTATTGAGTCCATTTATCTCTTAAGAAGCTCTATTCTACTAATTAAGATTTTTATTAATTAAAGTAAAAACCAGTTAAAAAAGCCACCAGCATCATACAAATACAAACTTTTTGTTTCTAAACGCGTCGTTTAAATGGTGTGCAAGCAACAAATCTGATGACCGTGTGGCTTCTTAACTACTGATGTTTACTCAACCCATATAGAGGTTGTTTGGAGGTAATAGATAATCCCACATGTTTTATCTCAATCATAAAGAATGTCATGTATTGTATTGTCATTAATATTAGGAGTGTATGCCAAAGCTTCAAAGAAGTCAAATTCCGATACTAAATTTGACCCAAATAACAAACAAATAAACAGGTCAAGGTATGCAAAACTACAAACTTATGTATTTGGGCTATTGGGTCGCCGTCGTAGATTTTTTTCCTTGACGTTTCGCCAGCGCGAGTGGTTGGCATCCTCAGAGGGTTCCTAGTAGACTACTTGCGTACTACTGTGTAATAAGTAAAACTTTTCTCGTTGGATAATGGTGTTTGAAGTAAAGCAAGTTTTTGTCCATATTAAATATATTTTTTAATTGTTGGTGGTTTTGCTAATTAGTGACTAACGAATTATTTTCTTAGTTAGTTTTGTCGTTAGTTAATACTTCTTATTTCATTGAGTGAATTTATTTTAGAATGAGCTTTATTCTGACTAATCAAGCTATTTCATTAAATGTATACATTGAGATAGTTGTGGAAAATAGGTAATCCGCAATTTTGTGGCGGCAGACATTTTTATTTCATACTACCAATCAAGCTCTTTCATTTCATACCCATCTAACGGTAGTGGTGAAAAATATGTAATCCGCTAATTTGTGGCGGCGGCCATCTAGGATTTTTAATCATAAAGATTGTATTATATTGTATTGTCACCAAGATTAAGAGTGTGTACCAAATTTCAGATAGAACTGTTAGGAAGGGGTTAAATTCCAATCACCAAATTTGACCCAAATAACAACTAAATAACAAATAAATTATAAATAAATTAACAGGTCAACCTTAGTTTCGTTTAAAAATAATTAAAAATATTGGACTTTTCTCGTTGGATTTAAATACTAGTGTTTGAAGTAAAATAGGTTTTCTTCCATAAGAAATATATATACATTTTTTATTTACTGTGGTTTTCCTTATTAATGACAGCAAAGATTATCGGCTGAGAAACAAAAATTACTTTACCTTTTGTTCTTCTTTTCAATATTTCTTTTAAAACATTTGAAAACGCTGACACAAATCTTTCCCCTTTGCTTAATAATCTAGGCCGGGCTAGATTCGACAGTGACACAAAGTAGAATTTATATTGTAATATCCGCTTCTAAACGACAAGAAAAATTTATGTTTACGTAAAAATTTGTATATAAAACCAACCGCCAACCCTGTGGTTATAAATGTCCGCCATATATGTAAACTTAAGTTATCTTTTTTCTAATAATAAAGGTAAGTACTGCAAAAATGGTATTGCTTATTATTGTTAAAAAATATATTTTTAGTGTCTTGTAATTGTTTATATGTTTCTTAAAAATAACCTTCGGTTATAAACTTTAGTCTTCTTTACTTTGAATCTTAGGACCTAGCCACAATAACAAGTGGAAAAGACGAGCGGTGAGAGTCATATCTCTGTACCGTCGGCTTCTCCTGACTACGATATTTTGTTGTAAACAGCGTTTTGAAACCAAATTACATACATTAGAAATGCTCCGCTAATAATATTTGTTTGTTTCAAGGGCTTATTTGCTCACGCATATTGCTACCCCTTGGTTTAAGGGTGTACTCGAGTTGCTAGACGGTGATAAAATAATAACAAAATTATGAATTTGAGATTGTTAAATTGCTAGACAAAGATGCACTAGTTGCTAAAATACATTATTTGTCTGATCAATACATCAGATCGATAAGTTAAGTTTCTAGACGCGTACCCAGTTAGGCACCAGTAGTGGTGCATGTCACTTAATCAGAAAGTAATGAATGTGTTATGGATTTTTGTGGTATAATAAAATTTTTAAGGACTACCACATTTGATAAATTTAATTTGTCATAGTTTCGGAAATACAGCCATCGTGAGAAGTTTGACAGTAAAATTTAACTTTTTAAATAAGATCCCCTATATATTTTATCATTTTCACCATTAAAAAGACATTTTAAAGACCTTTAAGAATTTACCACATTTAAAATAATTTTTTCCAACAGTTCCGTAAATATAATTTTTTACATTCTTAGTGCGTATAACTACTATAAGAGATAAATATATTGAATGTGGTATCCTGTAAACCTTTTTGAAATATCTATGCAACAGTAATATAATATACAGGGTGTGTCGTTAAAAAACATAATGATGGCTATATTTACGAAACTATTAAAAATAGATAATATCAAATGTGGTATTTCTTACAGCTTTAAAAAAACTATCTTGTAACTGATAAAGGGCGGTTCAATTAAAAACCCAAATTTGTGTTATGACTTTAAAATAAAAGTCAATGATAAAAATATAGGTACGCCACTGAATTGAACGTAAAAATCCCTAAAACTTTTAAATATACTTCTTTTTTCTATCTCTCATAATAATAATTATTATTAAAAAAACACTCTGTAACTCTTATTTAAATCAAGTTAGCCATTATTTACTTTCACCACTGAATTTGATTCAAAAATCAAAATAAATTGTGCTTTCAGGTCACGACAATCGATTCGATTATATCAAGCAGGTCTCTTTTAGTTTTTGCTTGCTGCACAGTCAACAAAAGGCACCACCCTGTACAGGGTAATTATTTATTGCCACCCACGTTTACCTAAAATCAAAAAGAATAAAAAAATTCATGTATAAAAGCTTTTTATATATTTAGATAAAAATATATAATATATACCTTTTGAGCATAAAAAAGTAACATCAAAATCTCGAAAAAAATTAAACTTTTTTAAATGGAACACCCTGAATAATATATCACCATGAAAAAGCTCTTTGAAACTACAAATTTATTAAAAATAGCACATTTTTAATAAATTTTGAAATATACCACTTTAATCTGAAAAATAGTAAATATAATATTTAAGTATTTTCGTGCGTGCGGATAGTTTAAATAAGGAAAATAGTTTAGTATATTAGCTGTCCACACGCACGAAAATACTTAATTACTCGCTACCACTGATCTCGATGGATTGCCAATGTTATAACCTGCGCGAAACAAAAGCTACATTTCATCGGCGAAAAACCGGTTTATGCGCAAGCCAGTTGAGGGTAAACGCACTCGGCGTCAAACAAACTATCCGCATTATCGGAAAGAATTTGTCGACGGCGTCCTGGTTTTCTGTTCGAAGTACGGTAGCTAATGAGTGTCACGGTCAGACCGCGGACGTATGTGCGGGGTGTTTTTTGCCACTACTTTTAAGTGCGCATGTTCGTCCACCCATTCATTTGTTTACTGCGCGAGGTCGTAAAAATCCGAAAAATGCTTCTTGCTATGCGGATCTAAATGTAGGTTATCTATGCTTGCTACTCGACTAAATTACTAGCCGTGTCTGAACAAGCCATTATGGTTTTGAAAGTATGGTCATCCAAATCTAAAAATAGTAGATATAGTGCCATTTTATCTTTGACACTAAACGTAGTCCTTATAGCTTAGAGTAAAAGATATAATGGAAATTGAACATTTAATATTTTAGATTTGAATGGCCATATTTTTTAAGTATAAGAAATAGACACACTAAATGCAGTAATTTCCCATATCTCTTAAAAATATTTATTATTTGCCCATGTAATATACATAGTATTTTATTTTAAAAATGCCTGTTTATTATTAAATGGGAGATACCACCTTTTATACCTCTTAGTCTAAAGGTGCTCGCACACATGTACACTTTTTGTGTCGCGCAACATATAAAATGGCTTTAATCTGGAATTGCGCAGTGTGAATATTGTTGCAAGTTTAAAAGTTGCACCATTTTTAAAATTTCTCTACATTTTTTAAGTTGCGTTTACTTAAAAGTTGCTACGTATAAACAGGCAGTTACCAAACTTGCGCAATATTAAAATATATGACGTGTTTGTTGTTGAGGTGATAATTTAGTTTATTGGTATTTAACAGAATATGATGGCAGTCCCAAAAATAATTGAAAGTCTAAGGAAACCTTGCATTTATTAGGCTTAATAGAAGCTAATCAGTGCTTATGGAATGTTGAACTGAGTAATTTTAGAAATACGCAAAAAGATAAAATGTAACATTGCTAGTATGTTAAAGAAGTTAAAGAAGCTGCTTGTATTTTATCAAATCAGAATACATTATTTCTATTAAAATAATAATTTTTCCTACGACCACTTGTGAAAATAGCAAATAGCACACTGGTTTCATGCATAGAAAATGCGTTATATCACACTAGTGTTGCAAAGTACTTTACAGCACTAGTGTTGCAAAGTACTTTACAACACTCGTGTGATATATATTATGATGTCATTCTAAAACTGCTATTGGTTTTGCAAGTGACATATTTATTGTAGTGACAGTAAAAAAGCTTTTTACTTACCTTAAACAGTAGAACCCAAATTAGCGAAAATTATCTTATTGACGTTAAGTTACTGCACAGTATAAGCTTTCTTCCAATATTGAAAAGAGTAATATTAAAATTTCCGAAAAATAAAAACATAAACAAAAATAGACATTACCACAAAAACAACTTTCACTGACAGCTCGCTCAGTGGCACAGTGTTGTCAGGTAAGTAGATCAAATTAAAAATCTCCCTTCTACCTTTGAGCACGCACCTTATAGAGGCAGCCTTGCCGCTTGACCGTTCGACTTAAAGCGCCAGAGAAAAAAGCCTATAGATCAAATTCCTTTCTCTCTTTCTTGGTGTACTGAAACAACTGGTTAAATCTTTTTTTTAATCCCTAATTAAACCTAAGGCTAATACACACTCTATGAATCCACTTTCTTTTATCCATTCATAAATAGAATCAGACCCTTCCGACGTTGCCAAATGCTTTCCATATTTTGCATGGTAACTGACGTTTGGTAGTCGTTTTTTTCTTACTTTTAGGACTTTAGGTTATGCATTTACAATTTTCATATTTTTATATATTTCTTCTTAAAAATATGAGAAAAACTGTAATTTTTACTTAATTTTACATGATGATGTTCAGTTTCATTAACACGTTTTACCAATTTTACCCCACCCAGCACCCCTTTTCACTCCCCGGTCCCGTAAGTTTGTTTACTGATATTTTTTAAAAACGGAATACCTATTTTGGATATGCACCACTTACATTTTATTTAGAAGAGTGTCTACAATATGTAAGTATCGATAATTTTTAAAAAACCCTTATAATAGCAGAAAACCGTATTAAACAATTACCGTTATTACCTAACAAAACCATACAATTTTTATTAAGTGAGGGCCTTTTTAAATTCCAAAATGAGAAAAGTTATATAATGCTTCTAGGTAGGTGATTTTCGATGTAAAAATATTATCAAAACAGTATAATAGAGTGAGAAAAGTACATATCACACTAGTGTTGCAAAGTAAATATCACCCTAGTGTTGCAAAGTTCTCAATTGTTTTTTATTTTTTCTGAACAGACAAACTTTAATTTTTTTTTATTGGTGAATAATTTGTGGTCGTAGGAAAAATAGTGTACAGTACTCGTGTGAAAATGACTCTCTTACACTCGTGGGTTTGTCGCACTCGGCTAACGCCTCGTGCTACAATATTCCCACTCGTGTGAAATTAGTCATTTTCCACACTTGTAATGTAATATACTATTACTTCACCAGTATTATAAAACTGAGAGTCCACGCAACATATGATCGTATTTAAACGACCCCTATTAAAAAGTGGCAGCCTATGTTTCGCAGTAAAAGTAGCATACTGTGTGTGAATAGCGATGCAAGTCTCAAAGTTTTTCTTGATACTTTTTACTTGCGCAAGTTTTTTATGGAGCTATTTTTAAAGATTTTTAATGCATATGTGAACATAATATACATTTTATTTTTACGCTAAAAAATGTTGCGCCACAAAAGTGTACATGTGTGCGAGTACCTTAAGAGCAGTCGCCAGAAATTATATTTTTTAAAAGGAAATTAAAACCTTATTAGTTTTTCGACACTTCATAATAAAACTAAAAAATTATTTTGTGTTTAACCAAACAAGCTTTACACACGTCATAAAAATAGGTCAACGTACATATTAATGTTAAATAAAAAAATACATACATTTAATAAAATAACGAGTTTACATATATTTAAAATATCACTTTATGTATAAAAAATCTGAAAACACATAGAAACAAATGCAAAAAGAAACATAGATATAAAAAAAAGGAAAAAGAAGAGAATAAGTCCTTTACACTTAATCAACTATATTTTATGGTTTTAACCCTCTTGGTTTATTTAAAATTTAATTTCAAGAACTTCGTCATTAAATAAAAAGATTGTTTTTTAAGTAGACCCTTCTTTTTATTAACTTTTTAATGCAAGTTTTGGATTTCAGTAGGCCACTGGTTAAAAAATTGTGGTCCATAAAAGTTTGTCCCCTTTCTGCTAGAACTTAGTATAAAAGAGCATTTTCTAATCTTTTTACGATGTCTTGTGTGATAACTAATATATTACTCTCAAAATCTTTCTCTCTAGACCAAATATTCGTATGGTAAGTGTCGCCAGCACAGCAGACCATAGCTTATATTTGATTGGATCAAGGCGTAAAACGCTGCAATTTGTATATCTTGTCCAAAGTATACTTTGTCTTGTCTATCTAACAATAATATTTTTACTTAAATTATTTTCAGGAAAATTGACATGACCCTTTCAAGAAAGTTTAGAGACTAGAAATACGCCCAGAAATTTATCGGACAAGGAAAAGTAATCTATAAGCTCTCTTTGTGTAAAAAAGATATGTTTTGTTTTATAACTATTTAGTACCAAATTATTGTTTGCAAACCAACTTGATATGTATCTGCGCTGTATTCATTTGTTTTTTAGATTTTCTAAATTCATATCGGAAAGAACCAGGTATAATTCACCCAACAATCTAATATTAACACCAATTAACATTTGGTTTGTGCAATAAAGCCAAAAAAAGGGTAAGAGGGGAATAAATTTACAACTAGTCATTCGGATCATGCTGTATATCAGTAAACTTAGAAAAATTCTGTTGACTGCGTCAATATTCCTACATTTCTTTATTTGTCTTTAGGTAATTCTTAATTCTTAATAAAAATTTATACAAATTTGTTTTTAATCTTTAATTTCTGAAATAAGTTCAAAATGAAAAAAGAAATCCAATGATTTAAAAGTTAGCAATTAAAATTTCTAAGAAAATAACTTTACCCTTAAGCTTTAAGTATTAAACCTAACTTTTAATTAATTAAGTTACAACTTCAAGCCGACATAATTATCTCTGCTCTGTAATACTTGCAATAAAGTCTAGTACTGATACATTTTAATGAGGAAGTTCATTCAAGCAAAAATTGTCTTGCCTTAATTTAGTTATTTTAGTAAAAATTATCCTACCGATTTTTAAAAATGGAACTAACTTTAAAGCAATATTCACATAAGTCCAAAAGTTTAAATATTTTATAACTTTTAACTTTTACAGCCTAATATATTTTTATTGTGTAGAAACAATATTTAAACTTTAGTTTTATTTTTTAGTTTAAAACAATGCAAAAAAAAAAAGAAAAGCCTATTAATTATCCAATAATTTAAAAGCAATAGTAACGTTTCATAATTAATACCATAGTTTAATGAATTCCGAGTTACATCACCCTCCGTCAGCACTTTAATTTTTTGAATTCAAAAATCACCCGCTTTTACTACTCGAGAACTACGTGGCTAGGAGCAAAGTCTACATATAATAATAAGTCTCTACAATCTCCCATGTCGACCGTAACGCTTTTCCCGTGCCGCGCGTACCCCATGGTGCTAGTTTGCGCTCCAAATTATACAGGGGCATTTGGAAAGTGTTTCACGTAAGTAACGCTTAGATAGGTGTAAGTAAAATAAAAATTTTGGTGCGATATTGTTCAAACAATTGTATATCAGTGCGAGGTCGTAGTTTAGGGTTTTCTGGTGGCGAAAAGTATTTATTTAATAAATTGCATTACGGCCCTAAACCATTAAATAAACACATTTGATCAATTTAATCTTAGTGCATTAAATGTAGGTTTTTCTGATGTAAGTAAATGTAATTTGTTTTATACAAAAATACATAATGCATTTTTTTAATACCTAGTAATTTTTAGAAAAAAAGAAAATTCTTTTACAGCTGACTTATTCTGCTAAAACTTAATGTTAAACATAGTTTTGGTGTATGTGACGGGATATTTCTTAAGAGCATGTTTGCTACAACATTCATGTGAAACAGGTTTTTTATCTCTGGAAAATGCACTAAGGCTGAAAGCCCAAATACTAACGTACCATGAGTGTCTTAAGCAAGGTGAAAGAGACTTTGTTGACATGGTACTTTCTTGAAGATTTGGAGGAAAAGAAAAAATTCCGCGGGCGGCAGGTTCTACATTTTAAAAACACTAGGGATAAAAGAACGAATGAAATGGGAAGTTCGGGGCATGTTCAGTTGGACCGTATAGTGATGCATACGTGTGGCATTACTAGTTTCTTTGTTAGGGATCGCAAGTGGGGAAATTATACTGGACAATTCCTTAAAACAGAAGTCATATAACGCCTATAAAAAGCGATGAATCTTCCACAATCAAACGATCGGAGAGAGTAGAAAGTATGTACACTAGTCAAAAGAATTATCGCATATGCTCGATTAATTTTGAATCGCCCTGTATGATGTGCTGTTGAAAGGGAGTAGTAAAATTTGTGATTATAAAATATCAGAAATGGGTAAGGGTATAAATTTTTAACAAATAAGATTTCTCCCTTTTAACAGCACATTATATAGGGCGATTAAAAATTATTCATTTTGTCCATTTTTTTCACCCCGTAGGATTTATTGCTTAAAGTAAAAACCAACGGTTAATATAAAGTTATAGCTTCACGCTTTCTTAACATTTTCTTTTTTAATTGTCTTAATAACTTAATTATTAAAAGAGATTTGGCCATTTAAATCAAAGCATTTTTGTACTAAAGCTTATGAAAGATATCGAGCATATGCGATAATTTTTTTGAGTAGTGTATTTAAATTAGTTACAACATTAGAAACAAGAAAATAGCTACGTTCAAATTTTAAATATCACCACTGGTATATTTAACCCTATTTTGATAATATATGACATTCTAAATACAATGACACCTCAAATTTTTTGCCACTTCTGCTTGAGTGAGTTGAATAAGTGATACAACAGTCAAACGCTTATTTTTATGGTTTTTGAAAACCCCTTCTTTATAACTATTCTAAACCACAGAAAAAACCTACTTTTTTAAATCCCCCATAACACTACAAGTTCGCAATAGTCTGCACGTGCAGTCGGAACGCTTTTGATCTCCAAATATTAAAGGATTCTACAGAAGCGAAATAACCTATATAGTGTATTACTTAAACTGTGCCAGAAGCATCAGCGGAAATACCTTTGTGATACGACAGTCGATGGGCGCATGCAATAACCAAGCGAAGATACAAGGATTGTTTACATTTTTACAAAAATGAAAAGTGTATGTTTTGTTTAAAACTATAAAATGTTAGGTTTATTTTAAGAATCTTTACTGTAACATTTATGACCCTTTTAAATTGTAAAATACTATTTCTGCCATAAATTAATTTGTTAGTAAATTTAGTAATGTTTCTTTATTTTATTCTCTGGCTGGCACTATTGGATACCTAATTTACTTTCCTAGTAACCTAATTAGAAGTAAAAAAAAAGGTATAAAACAAATAATTCAATTTAAAACAAAATTATTCACTTACAAACATAACAAATACTTTTAATAATATTAACATATTGCTAATTTAAATGTTTAACACAAATCTAAAAAAATTATATTATAATATTGTATAATATGTAAAACATTATACAATTATATTTGCCAAATCATAAATAAGTTATACGATACAAAAAATGTTGTATATCTTATAAATGTGCAAACAGGTTTAGGGGTAATTAGGTTTGAGAAGTATCTTGCAAAAACTTTATATATTCAGCTTTAATTTACCAAATATACGCCCCTTGCATAGAACAAATTTATTAAAACTACTGTGGTTAAAGATTTAAGCTAGCAAACTTTAGGATTATGCATAAACCTCATATATAAACAAAACGCTTTTTTTTTCTCGAAAGTGTCAATTAATAAAAGATACCATTGTTGCAAAGAACGTCTCAATTACACATTAAATGTCTATTTTATTATAGAAATAAACATGTAACAATAGCAATATAGCTAATATTTAAAAAGGAAAAGCCCACTTTAATAAAATGAGTACAGATATGTTCTCTCTCATTGATTGCTAAAAATGTCATAGTGAGAGTGAGAACTAAAATAATGCTAAAAGAAAACTTTATATTTTTTTATTATTATTTATTTACATAAAAATGTAATAACGCAAAGTAAAGTAGAAAAATTGATAGTTTTAGCTAGCGTTAAAAGTAAGGCATTTAATTTTTTTATTTTTTTTTTTGGTATATATTGAATTATCCTAATTAGCCTTCATGTTAAAAATGGTGTAAAAATATTCCAAAAGCAAAACAGCACATATTAAGAGTGTCTTTAGAGAAAATAAATAACATACCAAATTTAGAAATTGGGTAACTTTACCGAATGCTAAAAATTAATTTCTTGTTACTGCCTGTGCTATCCTATTACTATTTTATGCCTTATTCATTCCTTCCTTAAGCATACATAATGTTTAGTGTCAACAAAACAATTGAAACAAATTAACAAATTTTCACTTGTTATAATACGTAAAATAGTACCATAATTTGTTAAACTACTATTTTTTAAATTTTTGCCCCCGTATTTTTTTCTTTTGTAACTTAAAACAATGGAACTGTTTGCATCTTTTTAAATTTTTAAATTATGTCGGCTTCAAACTTTTTGAAAATGGTTAATAACTAATAAACAAATTGGTTTAAAGTCTAAAAATATAAAATAGCCACTAAGTAATATATACAGGGTGTCCGGAAAGGTAAGGTCAAAAATGATAGGAGTGAGCCAAAATAATGTTAGTACTTTATATAAAAAAGTCCTATTGCGCTTCGTTAGGAGATATTGACCTTCAAAGATTTTATGCTTTATTTATTTTCTGGGAGATTACGTTTAAACAAAATCCAAATAAAATTAAATCTTAACAAGACGCCAGATGAAAACTGGGCTTATAAGTGCGTCTTAAAAATGTGATAAATAGTTTGCCAAACATATGATAAACAGTTTACCTAAAAACTAACTTATTAACTTGCTACAAATTTGATTTTTAATTAAAAATAAAATGTCTGTTGGACAGTCTAGAGTTTGACAATACTTTTAAAAAATTAACTGGTAAAAGATACACCTATTAGGTATCTTAACCAGGTAAAAGAATAGTAAATAATATTTAGCCATATAATAAAGTATTTTATGCTTTATTTATTTTTTGGGAGATTACGTTTTAACAAAATATTATTTGGATTTTCTCCAGAATAAAATAAAAAGTTTAATAAACATTTAAAGAATCTAAAATTTTTATATACTATGAAGAACTATTCTGTCCCAGAAAATAAATAAAGCATAAAAATACTTTATTATATGGCTAAACATTTTTTACTATTTTTGTTACCTGGTTAAGATACCTGGATGAGATATATACTGGTTATGATATTTTGGCTACCTAATAACCTCATATTAATGTTTTTTTTTCGTAGGTAAACGACTGTTTAGTAAGTAGGAATTATACAGGGCGACGATTTTTTTATCCTTTTATGTATGCATTTTTAACACTGGTGAGAAAATTGGTAAACCTTATTTGAATCGATATCTTGGACCGGTTTCCATAAAATCACATTTTAAATCCAGACATACCAGCCTTTTGTATGTAATAAAAATTCCCTTTTATGATAAAATTATTAAAATGTGTTTAAAGTATTAAAAACGGTGTTTGTGAGCCCTTTAAACTTTAGAATACGGTAAAAACTGTTTTTGAGAATTCTATCACATTTTAAACATTTTCTGAAAAAAATGTAATTTTTTATTACTTACCAAATATAAGTATGTCTGGACTTAAAATACGATTTTATAAAAACGATCCAAGATATCTATTTAAATAGGGTATACCTCTTTGTACAAAAATGATTAAGGAAGCGGTCGAAGCAAAATGTTGAATTTGTCACCTCGTATATATATATATATATATATATATATATGTATATATATATATATATATATATATATATATATATATATATATATATATATATATATATATATATATATATATTAATTTTGAAGTTCAATAACTTTCTAACGAATCGCGATGGATTTTTATTTTTATCTCTATCACCTCTATCATTTTTGACCTTACCTTTTTGTATTTTTAAAGAGCCTTTTCTCGTCACAATTTATTAATTTAAAAATATAAAACGTGTTTCATAGCAAAAATCATATGTATGGTTCATATATCAAAAAATAATAAATTAGTAAAAAATCAACCACACCACTTGATTTTCTGTTAAAATTTCAAGCGAATACGATGTGGTCCTAAATGTAAAAAAGTTAGTTTTACCTTTTATGTCAAACGCAAAGAAAGAAAACTTTTTAGTGTCATCTTTTATTTTATCAAAAAGAAGTCACACTAAGCAACAACCGCAAATTCCTTTCTCTAATAATAACCAAGATAACCCTCCATTTGTTACGAAATACGACACCCTGTACATTAGACTGGGATAAAAAAATGGACTACTTTTATTTTTAAAATGATTTTAAAAATATTGTTTAAGGAGACAAAAAGAAAGTATCGTGAAGGTTTCAGCACCTAATATTATTATAACTACTCCTTTAATAGTCCAATTAAATAGAGCCTGAAATCACAATTTGGGGGAGTGAATGAATTTTTGACATAAGTTACTTTAAAGTGTCTACAAACAAAAATATTAAAAAAAATTTCAACCCCCGGAGAAGGGTTGAAAAAATAAATAAAGTGTTTTCTTGCAATTACTTTAAAACGGTTGGAGCTACAAAAACACATTCTTAACAAAAGTTGTAACACTAAAAATAATAAATTATAATGGTCTCTACCATTTTTTCCCCAGATGACATTAGGGTTGCTAAAACGTAGGGGATGATAATTTCAATTAAAAAATAAATTATAACTGTTTAACAAATTCATGGAGTTGCATTTATTTTTGACATAATTATCCTTAGAGAGTCTAAAAACGAAGTGTAGAAGAGATTTTGTTTCAACCCCCGGAGAGGGGTTAAAAAATTAATGTGTTTTTGGAATTATTTTCAAATGGTGAGAGTTAGAGAAAAAGTTTTTAACAAAAGCTGTACAGCTAAAAATTCTACATCAAAATGGTCCTTTTCATTTTTTCTCCAGATGACATTAGGGTGGCTTAAACTTAAGGGATGATAATTTTAATTAAAACAATTATAACTATTTAAAAACTTCATGTATTTGCATTTTTTTGACATAATTAACTTTAGAGTGTCCGAAAACAAAGTGAAGAAGATATTTTGTTTCAACCCCTCTGGAAAGGGGTTGAAAAAGGGTAATAATTGTGTTTTATTGGAATAATTTTTAAACGGTTGGAGATAGAAAAAAAAGTTCTTGAGGAAAGTTTTACAGCTAAAAATTATACATCGAAACATTTCCCATAATTTTTTCCTTAAAAGACATAAGGGTGAATAAAACTTAAGGGATGGTAATTTTAATTAAAAAACATATAACTACATATTTAACAAATTCATGTATTTGCATTTTTTTGTCATTATTACCTATAAAGTGTCTATAAACGAAGTATACAAGAGTTTTTGTTTTAACCCCCGAAAAGGGGTTGAACAAAAATAAGGTGTTTTCTTGGAATTACTTTAAAACGGTAAACGTTAGAGAAAAAAATTCCTAACAAAAGTTTTAAAACTAAAAATTTTATATCGAAATGGTTTCCATCATTTTTCCCCAGATGACATTAGGGTTGCTAAAACTTAAGGGATGATATTTTCAATTAAAAAAATCATAACTATTTAACAACTTCATGTATTTGCATTTGTTTTTGACATAATTAACTTTAGAGTGTCCAAAAACGAAGTAAAGAAGATATTTTGTTTTCCCCCTCTAGAAAGGAGCTAAAAAAGGTAATAATTGTGTTTTATTGGAATCATTTTAAAACGGTTGAAGATAGAAAAAAGTTCTTTACAAAAAATGTAGAGCTAAAAATTCTAAATTGAAATAGTATCCATCATTTTTTCCTTTAATGACATAAGGGTGGATAAAACTTAAGGGATGATAATTTTAATTAAAGAAACTATTACTATTTAACAAATTCATGTATTTGCTTTTTTTTACATAGTGTCTATAAACGAAAAATAAAGTAGATTTTGTTTTAATCTCCCGGAGAGTGGTTTAAAAAACATAAGTAAAGTGTATTTTGAAATAACTTTAAAACGGTTCAAGTTAGAGAAAAATAATTCTTTACAAAAGTTGTAAAACTAAAAAGTTACTTACAAAACAAAAAATATTTTAAAAAAATCAGCCTTTCGGAAAAGGATAAAAAAATTAAGTGTTTTCTTGCAATTACTTTAAAATGGTTGGAGCTACAAAAAAAATTTTAACAAAAGTTGTAACAATAAAAATAATAAATCAAAATGGTCTTTATCATTTTTTCCCCAGATGACATTAGGGTTGCTAAAACTTAAGGGATAATAATTTCATTTTAAAAAAAATCATAACTGTTTAACATATCCATGAACTTGCATTTATTTTTGACATAATTACCCTTGGAGTGTCTACAAACGAAGTGTAGAAGAGATTTTGTTTTAACCCCCGGAGAGAAGTTAAAAAAAATTATTGTGTTTTTGGAATTATTTTAAAATGGTGAAAGTTAGAGAAAAAGTTTTTTACAAAAGCTGTAGAGCTAAAAATTCTACATCAAAATGGTCCTTTTCATTTTTCTCCAGATGACATTAGGGCCACTTAAACTTAAGGGATGATAATTTTAATTAAAAAAATGAAAACTATTTCACGACTTTATGTATTTGCATTTGTTTTTGACATAATTAACTTTAGAGTGTCCGAAAACGAAGTAAAGAAGATATTTTGTTTTAATCCCTCTGAAAAGGGGCTGAGAAAAGGTAATAATTGTGTTTTATTGGAATTATTTTAAAACGGTTGGAGATAGAAAAAAATTCTTTACGAAAGTTTTAGAGCTAAAAATTCTACATCGAAACATTTCTCATTATTTTTTCCTTAGATGACATAAGGGTGGATAAAACTTAAGGGATGATAATTTTAATTAGAAAAATATATAACTACATATTTAACAAATTCGTGTATTTGCATTTTTTTTGTCATAATTACCTATAAAGTATCTACAAACAAAGTATACAATAGTTTTTGTTTTAACCCCCGAAAAGGGGTTAAAAAAAAGGTGTTTTCTTGGAATTACTTTAAAACGGTTGATGTTAGAGAAAAAAATTCCTAACAAAAGTTTTAGAACTAAAAATTTTACATCGAAATGGTTTTTATCATTTTTCCCCAGATGACATTAAGGTTGCTAAAACTTAAGGGATGATAATTTCAAATAAAAAAATCCTAACTATTTAACAACTTCATGTATTTGCATTTTTTCTTGACATAATTAACTTTAGAGTGTCCAAAAACGAATTAAAGAAGATATTTTGTTTCCACACCTCTGGAAAGAGGCTAAAAAAAGGTAATAATTGTGTTTAATTGGAATCACTTCAAAACGGTTGGAGATAGAGAAAAAGTTCTGGTTAGTTCTAGTTCTACATTGAAATGGTCCTAATCATTTTTTCCTTAGATGACATAAGGGTGGATAAAACTTAAGGGATGATAATTTTAATTAAAAAAATTATAACTATTTAACAAATTCATGTATTTGCATTTTTTTGACATAGTTAACTCTAAAGTGTCTATAAACAAAAAATAAAGTTGATTTTGTTTTAACCCCCGAAAAGTGGTTGAAAAAAATAAGTTAAGTGTTTTTTTGGAATAACTTTAAAACGGTTAAAGTAAGAGAAAAAGAATTCTTTACAAAAGTTGTAAAACTAAAAAATTACATCGAACTGGTTCTCATCATTTTTTTGCAGATGACATTGAGGTTGCTAACACTTAAGGGATAATAATTTTGTTTAAAAGAAATTATAACTATGTAACAAATTTATTTATTTGCATTTGTTTTTGGCATAATTTACTTAAGAGTGTCTTAAAGCGAAGTGTAGAAGATATTTTGTTTCAACTCCCTGGAAAGGGGTAGAAAAAAAATAAAAAGTTGCTTTCTCGGAATTAATTTAAAACGGTTGAAGTTGAAGAAAAAAAATGGTATTTTGACAAAAGAAAAATGGTAGATTTTTATTAAATGGCTTAAAACAATGAAATTTTCGAACAACCAAAAAAAAGGGCTCTACCGCAAAACAAGTTAAAAAGTGTTTATGGTGTTAGTGTTTAGTGTTAGACGATTATTATTTAAATTCTTATTCTATTTTCTACTGCTGTATTATTTAAAAAACTTAGTTTAGGATTACTTAAACTCAACTGGGGGTTGAACCTACCCATTTAAAATATATTTCTGTCAAGTATATTCCTTCTTGACTTCATTTGTAGACATCTTTTATGTTAATTATATACAAATATATATAAAAAAATTACAATATTGAATGAATTTTTTAAATAGTTATATTTTTTTTAAATTATAATCCCTTAATGTAAAATTTTTAGCTATAAAACTTTTATCAAAAACTTTATTCTCTAGCTCCAACCGTATTAAAGTAATTTTAAGAAAACACTTTTTTATTTTCTTTTTCAACCCCTTTTCGAGAGGTTAAAACA
The DNA here is from genome assembly GCA_014170235.1 of Listronotus bonariensis. Classification (NCBI taxonomy): domain Eukaryota; kingdom Metazoa; phylum Arthropoda; class Insecta; order Coleoptera; family Curculionidae; genus Listronotus; species Listronotus bonariensis. The sequence continues at coordinate 77,480 of JACEGR010003533.1, read as the reverse complement.
AAATCTCTTTTATACTTTATTTATAGACACTTAAAAAAGTTAAGTATATCAAAAAATTGCAAATACATACATGAATTTGTTAAATACTTATGATACTTTTTTTTATAGTTACCCTAACATCACCTGGAGAAAAATTATGAGAATCATTTCAATGAAAAATTTTTAGCACAACAACTTTGTAAAGAACTATTTTCTCTTACTCCAACCGTTTTAAAATAATTCCAATAAAACACATAAAAAAATTCCTTCAGGGGTTGAAACCAAATATCTTCCACACTTTGCTTTTAAGACACTCTAAAGTTAATTATGTCAAAAGAAATGCAAATACATTATTTAAATAGATATGATTTAAAAAAAAAAGAGATGAGAACCATTTCGATGTAAAATTTATTTTTTTCAACACCTTTCCGAAGGGTTAAAAAAATCTACTTTATTCTTCATTTATAGACACTTTGGTGTTAACTATGTCAAAAAAATGTAAATACATGAATTTGTTAAAAAGTTATAATTTTTTAAATTAAAATTATCATCCCTTAAGTTTTAGCCACCCCAATGTAATCTAAGAAAAAATAATGAAAACCACTTCGATGTAGAATTTTTAGCTCTACAACTTTCGTACAGAACTTTTGCACTATCGCCAATCGTTTTAAAATAATTCCAATAAAACACATTAATTCCTTTTTTAACCCCTTTCCAGCGGGGTTCAAACAAAATATTTTCTTTACTTCGTTTTTGGACACTCTAAAGTTAATTATCTCAAAAAAATGCAAATTCATAAAGTTGTTAAATAGTTATTTTTTTTAAATTGAAATTATCATCCCTTAAGTTTTAGCAACCCTAATGTCATCTGGGGAAAAATGATGGGTACAATTTCGATGTAAAATTTTTAGTTCTAAAACTTTTGTTGGGATTTTTTTCTCTAACATCAACCGTTTTAAAATAATTTTAAGAAAACACACTATTTATTTCTTTTCAACCCCTTCTCGGAGGGTTAAAACAAAAACTCTTGTATACTTTGTTTATAGACACTTTATAGGTCATTATTTCAAAAAAATTTAAAATACATAAATTTGCTAATTAGGAATGATTTTTTAATTAAAATTATCATCCCTTAAGTTTAAACCACCCTTATATCATCTGGAGAAAAAAATAATAAGGATCATTTTGATGTAGAATTTTTAGCTCTACAGCTTTTGTAAAAACTTTTTTTTAACCCATTTTTAAATATATTTTCAAAAATACACATTATTTATTTTTTTTACCCCTTTCCGAGTTATTGAAATAAAATCTCTCCTAGACTTTAACTGTAGACACTCTAAGGATAATTATGTCAAAAATAAATGCAAATTCATGAATTTGTTAAACAGTTATAATTTTTTTAATTGAAATTATCATCCCTTAAGTTTTAGCAACCCTAATGTCATCTGGGGAAAAATGATAAAGATCATTTTTATTTATTGTTTTTAGTTTTACAACTTTTGTAAAAAAATTTTTTGTAGCGTCAACCGTTTTAAAGTAATTGCAAAAAACACTTTTTTTTCAACCCTTTTCCGGGGGTTGAATTTTTTTAGTTAAGTGTCTACAAACAAAAATATTTAATTTTTTTAATCAATCCTAAACTAAGTTTTTTAATAATACAGCAGTAGAAAATAGAATAAGAATTTAAATAATAATCGTCTAACACTAAACACTAACAACATAAACACTTTTTAACTTGTTTTGCGGTAGAGCCCTTTTTTGGTTGTTCGAAAATTTCATTGTTTTAAGCCATTTAATAAAAATCTATCATTTTTCTTTTGTCAAAATACCATTTTTTTCTTCAACTTCAACCTTTTTAAATTAATTCCGAGAAAGCAACTTTTTATTTTTTTGTTCAACTCCTTTTCCAGGGGAGTTGAAACAAAATATCTTCTACACTTCGCTTTAAGACACTCTAAAGTTAATTATGCCAAAAAGAAATGCAAATTAATGAATTTGTTACATAGTTATAATTTCTTTTAAACAAAATTATCATCCCCTAAGTGTTAGCAACCCTAATGTCATCTGCAAAAAAATGATGAGAACCAGTTCGATGTAATTTTTTTAGTTTTACAACTTTTGTAAAGAATTCTTTTTCTCTTACTTCAACCGTTTTAAAGTTATTTCAAAAAACACTTAACTTATTTTTTTCAACCACTTTTCGGGGGTTAAAACAAAATCAACTTTATTTTTGTTTATAGACACTTTAGAGTTAACTATGTTAAAAAAATGCAAATACATGAATTTGTTAAATAGTTATAATTTTTTTAATTAAAATTATCATCCCTTAAGTTTTATCCACCCTTATGTCATCTAAGGAAAAAATGATAAGGACCATTTTAATGTAGAACTAGAACTAACCAGAACTTTTTTCTCTATCTCCAACCGTTTTAAAATGATTCCAATTAAACACAATTATTACCTTTTTTAGCCTCTTTCCAGAGGGGTGGAAACAAAATATCATCTTTAATTCGTTTTTGGACACTCTAAAGTTAATTATGTCAAGAAAAATGCAAATACATAAAGTTGTTAAATAGTTATGATTTTTTTAAATTGAAATTATCATCCCTTAAGTTTTAGCAACCCTAATGTCATCTGGGGAAAAATGATAGAAACCATTTTGATGTAAAATTTTTAGTTTTAAAACTTTTGTAAGGAATTTTTTTCTCTAACGTTAACCGTTTTAAAGTAATTCCAAGAAAACACCTTATTTTTATTTAACCCCTTTTCGGGGGTTAAAACAAGAACTCTTGTATACTTCGTTTATAGACACTTTATAGGTAATAATGACAAAAAAAATGCAAATACATGAATTTGTTAAATATGTAGTTATATGTTTTTTAATTAAAATTAACATCCCTTAAGTTTTATCCACCCTTATGTCATCTAAGGAAAAATGATGAGAAATGTTTCGATGTAGAATTTTTAGCTCTAAAACTTTCGTCAAGAACTTTTTTCTATCTCCAACCGTTTTAAAATAATTCCAATAAAACACAATTATTACCCTTTTTCAACCCCTTTCCAGAGGGGTTGAAACAAAATATCTTCTTCACACGACAATCTAGAGTTAACTTATGTCAAAAAATGCAAATACATGAATTTGTTAAATAGTTATAATTTTTTTAATTAAAATTATCATCCCTTAAGTTTTATCCACCCTTATGTCATCTAAGGAAAAAATGATTAGGACCATTTCAATGTAGAACTAGAACTAACCAGAACTTTTTCTCTATCTCCAACCATTTTAAAATGATTCCAATAAAACACAATTATTACTCTTTTTCAACCCCTTTCCAGAGGGGTTGAAACAAAACATCTTCTTCACTTCGTTTTCTGACACTCTAAAGTTAATTATGTCAAAAAAAAAAATGCAAATAGGAGTTTTTAAATAGTTATAATTTTTTTAATTAAAATTATCATCCCTTAAGTTTAAGCCACCCTAATGTCATCTGGAGAAAAAATGATAAGGACCATTTTGATGTAGAATTTTTAGCTGTACAGCTTTTGTAAAAACTTTTTCTCTAACTCTCACCATTTTAAAATAATTTCAAAAACACATTAATTATTTTTAACCCCTCTCCGGGGGTTGAAACAAAATCTCTTCTACACTTCGTTTGTAGACTCTCTAAGGGTAATTATGTCAAAAATAAATGCAAATTCATGAATTTGTTAAACAGTTATATTTTTTTTTAATTGAAATTATCATCCCTTAAGTTTTAGCAACCCTAATGTCATCTGGGGAAAAAATGGTAGAGACCATTTTAATTTATTATTTTTAGTGTTACAACTTTTGTTAAGAATTTTTTTTTGTAGCTCCAACCGTTTTAAAGTAATTGCAAGAAAACACTTTATTTATTTTTTCAACCCTTCTCCGGGGGTTGAAATTTTTTTTAAATATTTTTTGTTTGTAGACACTTTAAAGTAACTTATGTCAAAAATTCATTTACTCCCCCAAATTGTGATTTCAGGCTCTATTTAATTGGACTAATAACTTAGATTTTTTATTTGTACTTTTATTTTGCGTCAAAGCTGCCAAACTATTGGGAAAAAATATATTTGCACATATTCAATTTTCAATAAAACGTTTTTGTAGGCAATTACGAAAACATAGATTTACTTACTCTGACGAGTAAATCTACATTTTTGCAAAACAAATAGCTCTTGACCGAAAATTGGTTTACAATATATTGTGAAATTTGGATATTTTAAGCGATAAAATTAATAAAATTATGATTTTTGATAATGTAATTTATCAATTTGTTTCACTAAGTTTAAAAAATTGATACACTCAATAAAGGAAAAAATATTTTTTCTCTAACTTAAATTGTGAATTACTTTTGAAAAATAATTTTATGTAAAAACGTTTTTAAACCTTTTTTGTACAGCATTAAATTCCTTTAGGAATTTATTTTGCTTTTTATATATTTATTTTTTGTTAGTTACAACACCCCAAAAATAAAAAGGTAAATCTAAAAACATATCAGTGTTTAAGGCTTGGTTATTCGAAAATGGTTTCTCTGGGCACTCTAAAGTTAATTATGTCAAAAAGAAATGCAAATACATTATTTAAATAGATATGATTTAAAAAAAAAAGAGATGAGAACCATTTCGATGTAAAATTTATTTTTTTTTCAACACCTTTCCGAAGGGTTAAAAAAATCTACTTTATTCTTCATTTATAGACACTTTGGTGTTAACTATGTCAAAAAAATGTAAATACATGAATTTGTTAAAAAGTTATAATTTTTTAAATTAAAATTATCATCCCTTAAGTTTTAGCCACCCCAATGTAATCTAAGAAAAAATAATGAGAACCATTTCGATGTAGAATTTTTAGCTCTACAACTTTCGTACAGAACTTTTTGCACTATCGCCAATCGTTTTAAAATAATTCCAATAAAACACATTAATTCCCTTTTTTCAACCCCTTTCCAGCGGGGTTGAAACAAAATATTTTCTTTACTTCGTTTTTGGACACTCTAAAGTTAATTATGTCAAAAGAAATGCAAATACATAAAGTTGTTAAATAGTTATTTTTTTTAAATTGAAATTATCATCCCTTAAGTTTTAGCAACCCTAATGTCATCTGGGGAAAAATGATGGGTACAATTTCGATGTAAAATTTTTAGTTCTAAAACTTTTGTTGGGATTTTTTTTCTCTAACATCAACCGTTTTAAAATAATTTTAAGAAAACACACTATTTATTTCTTTTCAACCCCTTTTCGGAGGGTTAAAACAAAAACTCTTGTATACTTTGTTTATAGACACTTTATAGGTAATTATTTCAAAAAATTTCAAATACATAAATTTGCTAAATAGGAATGATTTTTTAATTAAAATTATCATCCCTTAAGTTTAAGCCACCCTTATATCATCTGGAGAAAAAAATAATAAGGATCATTTTGATGTAGAATTTTTAGCTCTACAGCTTTTGTAAAAACTTTTTTAACTTTACCCATTTTTAAATATATTTTTAAAAATACACATTATTTATTTTTTTTAACCCCTTTCCGAGAGATTGAAACAAAATCTCTCCTAGACTTCAACTGTAGACACTCTAAGGATAATTATGTCAAAAATAAATGCAAATTCATGAATTTGTTAAACAGTTATAATTTTTTTAATTGAAATTATCATCCCTTAAGTTTTAGCAACCCTAATGTCATCTGGGGAAAAATGATAAAGATCATTTTGATTTATTGTTTTTAGTTTTACAACTTTTGTAAAGAATTTTTTGTAGCGTCAACCGTTTTAAAGTAATTGCAAAAACACTTTTTTTCAACCCTTTCCGGGGTTGAATTTTTTTAGTTTAAGTGTCTACAAACAAAAAATATATAATTTTTTTAATCAATCCTAAACTAAGTTTTTTAGAACTAGAACTAACCAGAAACCATTTTGATGTAAAATTTTTAGTTTTAAAACTTTTGTAAGGAATTTATTTCTCTAACGTTTACCGTTTTAAAGTAATTCCAAGAAAACACTTATTTTTATTTAACCCCTTTCGGGGGTTAAAACAAGAACTCTTGTATACTTCTGTTTATAGACACTTTATAGGTAATAATGACAAAAAAAAATGCAAATACATGAATTTGTTAAATATGTAGTTATATGTAATGTTCCTTTCTTAAAAATTTAAATAAGGCGTTTTTATAGGCAATTTAATTTTTTTAGGTGTATTGGCGGATACTTTTTTTAAATTGATAGTTAGGCAATCTTGACGCAAAAATAAAAGTACAAATAAAACATCTCAATTTAGGGGTATAGAACTCTAAATATTAATATTAGGGAGTTAAACCTTTACGATATTTTCCTTTTGTCACCGTCATTTTAAAATTTTTATTATAATTTTGAGCTTTTTAGTATATTTTTTTAAGTCGTTTTTTTAATTTTGTTTACTTTAAAATGGAATTGTGCATATTTAAAATTATTTAAACAAATAAAATTATAAGGCCCTAACAACGAATTGGCAATATAATGTATTTTTAAATAAGTTTGTTTATATCTTTAGAATTTTAAATATTACATTTGTTTGGTACTAAATTAAATTGAAAAATGTTATATATGTGAAGAGCCGCTGCAATTTTCTGGTTTAATTTGCTTTAAATGCAATTTCATATAAAATCCCATGCAGTAATGTACATTTTGGAGATGTGGATTTTGCTCACTCAGGCTGGAAAATTTATTTTCGTTTAAAATTCTCATTACCTTGGTTTTTATTAAAACATAAATTTAAAAAAATATTTAATGTTTGATTTAAAAGAAATTAGTTTTAGATTAATAACCATACTATGTCTTTTATGACATTCTTAACTCGGTCTAAATGATTTATTGGTAAGACTTACTTAATAGTGATTTATTTTACTGATAGCTTTCTTTAAATGGGTAAAATTTTGTGACATATCATTAATTTTACATAATAAAGCTATAAGCTAAATGATTACACTGGTCAACGCGATCTCTGGGTTTGACTTCTTATTAAATTTCAGTTTCTTCTACGTGAAAACTAAGGAATTTTTTTTTTTATTAAAGTTTGCAAGTTTTTGGAATGGGATGTAATTTATTTGATTGCTAGAAATACAGAATATATGTTTCTCGGCTTATTATGTAAAGAAAATTTTATATAATCCTATATCCCAAACCTTTTAATTTTTAAGTTATAGGCTATTTAAATTTTAAGACAAAAATTGTGTTTTTATCGTAACTTAAAACTGTTTTAGATATTTTAATGAAATGTGACATGTACCGATTAATAGGCATTTTTTGTTAAAGAAATATTTTAATTATTTCTACCAGTGGCGGGATGTACGCTGAAGATTTTTTAAAAAATATATAGTACGGCACTTGGTTTTTTCGAAAATAGAAAATATTTTTATATTCTCTATTTATTTTTTAGAAAATTTGATTTTTCCCAATGTATTATTTTTGCCTGAACAACTAAATACCGTTTTCGGTTTTGTGATATAAAATATAAAACGGCGCATCGGAGAAAAAAAGTCAGAATTCCAATTTGTTGCAAAAATTTAAATTTAAAAGTTACTTTTTATTTAAAAATAACAATGGCGTACCATATATATACAGGGACCTACAGAAATGTTGAACCATATGATAAACTTTCCTATTTTTGATTTCTCAAAATTTTTTATTTTTGATGAAAATATCTACATATACCGAAACTCACAAAATACTAATCAAAATTTAAATAAACCAAAGCGTATACGAGGTAGGTGCAAATTATCAAATATGACACAAGAGAAACCCAAATTTATCTTTAAAGTTAAAGATTTTTTCGTAAAACTAGTTTAGAGGTTATATTAATGTCATATTTCAAAAGCACAGCCTTCTATTAAAAAAAACATTATTTTCCTGCTTACCTCGTGTAGAGTTTAGATCGAATTAAATTAACTGCAGTAACTTATCCTTATTGCCTTTAAATTTCAAAAAATGTCAAAACTTTGTTATTCTTAAGCATTAAAGTACAGTTAGATTACTTCAAAAACAAACGTAACTTTTTGCTTTTTTGTGGTTTAATAAAGCTAAAATTTGCAAGCCCTCTGGATTAATATTTCACATCATTTTTAGATTATAAAAAACGTCTTTATTTTCTAAAAATAAATATGTTTTTTTATTTTCCATTACAATTTTTAAAATTAAACTTTATTGGGGTTATGGTAATAAAAAAAGGTTCATGGAAATTTGAAAATTATTATAAGAATAATCTTAATAAACAACAAGGAAAGATTAAATAGTTAATTTTAAATGTAAAACATTTTTATCAGGCAAAAATGATGCAAAACATTAATCTATAGGTGCTTTTAAATTTTAGCTGTTGAACCACAAAAAAGCAAAAATTTACTTTTGTTTTCTTGAAGTGATGTAAAGGTACCTAAATGCCTTAAGAAAAATGAATATTTGGCATTTTTTTGAAATTTATAGGCAATAAGGATAATTTACGGCAGTTAATTTAATTCAATCTAATCTCTATACATGGTAAATGGAAAAAGTAGGTTTTTTCAACTTTTTTATTAGGAGGCTGTGCTTTTAAAATGTGACATTACTTTTAATTTTAAACAAGTTTTATAAATAATATTTTTCCCTAAGTACAAAAATAAAGGTAGCTTTCTCTTGTGTCATATTTGTTAATTTGCACCTACCTCGTGAACGCTATGATTTATTTAAGTTTCGATCAGTGTTTTGTGAGTTTCGGTGTATGCAGAGATTTCTATCAAGAATAATTTTTTGAGAAATCAAAAATAGGAAAGTTTTCCATATGCTTAAACGTTTCTAGCGATCACTGAGTATTTTTAAATTTTAAATGTTATTTATTTTATGTTCGTATGAGCTTTATTATATTAATTATACTTATCCATCCATGTTAATTAGACAAAAGTAAACTTTGAGAACATAAAATTAAAATTAAATTGTTCTTTAATGTCTAAAATTAGAATTTAAGCACAAGAATAAAAACCCATTTTTTTGTTGACCGGAGTTATGCTTGTTTTAATAAGATTTTTTACTTTTATTTTACTCATAATTTTTTTAGATGACCACTTGTTACAAATGCACTGTAGTTCGGCGACTTATTTAATAAAAAATTTGATTTAGGACAAGACGGTATATCCCGCCGATTACCAAAGCTATTCTGGTTTTATTGCGGCGTTTGCCGTCAGTTTTGCGATGAATTATAATTGTTATTGCTAACTGTTCCAGGAGAAGACATAAAATTGCATCAATTCTGGTGACCAAAATCTAACAATATTAGGAATTGTGTTTTTGATCGTGGATTTTTTTTAAGTCCACCGTTTTTAACTTCTGTCCGCGAACGTGTTAAACTCGGGTTTTAAAATAGATTGCACTTTTGCTTTGCCACTTATTCTGCTCTATCTAACGGTGGTATTTTATTTGAAATGCGACATTTCGTTTTGGTGGGACCATCATCATTAACCTAATTTTGTTAAAGTTGTATTGTCTTATTTTGTTTTTTAAGGCTTTTTCATATACATGGATAAATTACATTTATAAATTATTAAGGATGTTTTGCTTGTGAGATTTATGTGACTAAAAAAGCTACAACAAGTTCCGTATAAAAATTGTTATTGTACTTATAAGTAAATCATTTGATTGTTCATTATTTTTGCATTCTTAAGTAATTATTATTTTTATTAAACTAATATATTAGTTTAAAATGTGGAAATACTGGTCTGTATTACAAAAAAACTATAATATAAAAGTGGCATTACAATTTTGTTACTAAAACATACCGTATTTAAAAGATGCTGATTTTAAGAAGTTTTGTTTAGTTCTGCTTGGTTTAATAATAATGTAATTTATTAACTTCAAACGTGAAGTAAATTTATTTTATTAATTTTTTAAAAATTCAGGTCCGTATTAAAAGTATACCTCAATGTGTGTAACATTAAATTGACATTTTTATTAAAATTGGCTTTTACATTAGGATATTAGAATATCAGAACCGTTAAAAAAAAATAAAGATGATGATGTTCCACCAAAATTGAAACGTGGCATTTAAAATAAAATACAACCATTGTATAGAGCAAAAAGTAGCAATGCAAAAGTGCAACTTATCTTAAAAATCGATTTTAAATAGGACCAGCAAAAGTAAAAATAATTTCTTGTTCTTCGTTTTTTTGTTTGTATATGTTCGAAAATACTTACATTAAACTTTCTAAACAGCATATTATAAGGCACATATAATCTTAACTTTGTTCTTGTTAACCGGATTTCGTATCTCTTACCATTTCAAATTAATAAAACATGCATTGCCATCTTTACTCTTATAAAAGAAGGCTAAAGATGTCATCAAAATAACATTTTTTTATTCAATGAATTGTAAAACCATCTAACTCCAGTTTTAATTAAAAAAAGATTTTGATGCCATCTTTAGCCTAATTGTATAAGGCTAAAGATGGCAATGCATGATATGGCAAATTAGGTATGTCAAATATTTTAGGAAGTAGCCATGAATCAGAAAAAATGGTGAAAGTATATAGGGATTTCGATTACATACGAAATATATGGATTTTTTATTAAATTACTTTAACAAAAATAAGAATACAAGCCAAAAATTAAATGTGGATGGAATGTTCTTCAACACTAGTCGCTTTAATTTGTCTTAAAAGCCTATTAGAGCATTTTAATTTCTAGCTTGTATTTTATTTTTAGTTTTTTTGTGGTAATTTGCCTGTGAGTTATAGAAAAAATTGTCCATATTTTTATTAAATGTAAAAATGTATACCATTTATTTTACTTTTTGTAAGCTATAAACTGATGGATGTAGCATTAAAATAAATCAATAAATTAAAGTGTAATTTCTATGTTTGTGCGCGGAATATGAAAACTGGTTTTTAGCAATAAGTAAAGCATGATTGGGATTAATAAATTATACTTTTTTCTTAATATTTAAATCTTTTTAAGTTTGGTAAAATATGGGAAAGTTTAAAGAAAAAAAACATTTTTCTTATAATTTTTTGCTGTAGGTGTCAAAAATGAAACAAAAACTATATTTTATTTTAGCTCTACATAGATTATATTTAGATTTTTATTGACTACATTTAAATACGATATTACAATACATTAAAAGAACAACAAAACGATTTTAAAACCTTATTAAGCCTTCCAGTCCTGCACATCCACTAGAGAGTGTCTGCTCATACTCACCCACCGAATAAAATGAGTTTGGTATAAAAAAAATTTTAAGGTGTAATTTAAATTTGGAAAAATCTAATTCTTTTAACGCTTCTGGCAAAATGTTGTACAGATTGACATTAAGGGAGTTTTTAAATGCTCTGTTTAATCTATATCTATGCGGTCTAATTTAGTGTGCACTTCGTGTCTCGTAATCATGATAAAAGGAATTCAATTCAAAACTATTAATATTACGATGTAGATCCAAAAGTTGATAAAATATATATAACGATGGTAATGTCATTATTCGAAGCCTTCCGAAATAGGGCTTGCAGTGGTCCATATAGCCCCCACCAGCCATCACACGAACAACCTTCTTTTATAACCTAAATATCGACACAGAATCTGAGGCATTACCCCACAGATGAACCCCATATGATAAGTGACAGTGAAATAGTGAGTGATAAACGGTCAAAAGAGCAGAATCACCAACTACTGCCCTTAATCTCCTTATTACGAAAATTACAGAGGACAACCTGCTTTTTAGAGCCGCGATATGCGCGCTCCAATTGAGTTTGCTATCTATAGTCAATCCCAGTAGCTTGACACTGTTTTCTTGTATCAAGATCGATTTATTCGAAAAAATAATTTCCCGAGTTTTATCCATGTTGAGTTTCAAGTTATTTTGGGTGAACCAGGTCTCTACTTTATCCTTTATTTGGGTCGTATTTATTTTTAAGTTTTCAAGAGATTGATTAAGTAATGCGTTTGGTGAATAAAATGGTACATTTGCACTGCAACAAATTATTTAAACAAAATGGCGGATTAACTTTTTAAATTTATATGCTGTACACCTTGCATTATGGTTTATATTGTATGCCTTATTAGTTTTTGGGAAATTAGGTTTAAACAAAATATTTTTGTTTTCTGCAGAATAAAATTAAAAAGTTTATTAAAACTTTAATAAACTTTTTAATTTTATTCTGGAGAAAGCCAAGTAATATTTTGTTTAAACATTATGGGTTATAATTAAATTTTAGGCACTTTTTAATCTTTAAGACATTTCGTGATTTTATCTTAATTTTTTCAAATTTTCTGCCATACCGCTAAGCACACGACATATTATATGTTAAAATCGATTTTTAGGTTTTCAGACATTTAGAGCAGATTACTAAAAAAAATCGATATTTCTCTTAACAAAAAAAACCTAATGTTGCGAACTTTTTGCTAGTCACTGTATAAAGCTATTATTATGCTTTGTTTTTCATTTAAATATTAGGTCAGTTTTTTCCATATAGTAAAAATGTGGCTTTTATTTAGTAATACTTTTCATGATAATAGGAAATTAAAAGACAAAGTAACAATTAAAAAAACATTTTTTAAAGGACGTAAGTATGGCCTGCATTTCCTTAAAAATTCAGAATTTCCAACACGCAAAGTTTAAAGAAACAATATTCCATTAATAACTTTGGTATTTTACACACATCATTTTATAACAATACTTCATTATCAGGATAAATACCAGTATTAATTTCAAAAACTACAAGACCATAAAGGTATTTACTTTGTACCTACAATATTACGAAAAGATCTTTTACATTGTCTCCTAAAATTAGGGCATTGTAAAATTGCGATAACGTTCTTATTTAAACATAATTAAACTAGAACAAAAGAATCCCCAAAACATTGATACAATTTTAAAAATGAAAGTACCATACACGTCAAGATTTGTTGAAGGGATATCCTCTTTATAATTTATATTTAAACTTTTTTGGCATTTTTTTAAAATACATTTTTGTAATGGAGAATATTTTATAAATCTTGTGTTAAAATTTATGTTAAATCTAAGCAAAACTAATAAAGATACAACGCAACGGTTAACCACCTCAAATTTATGACTTTTATGAATATTGCATTACCAATTTTTTAATGCTCAGAACTTTAAAAAGCTTTTCTCATAACCCACGTTTTTAAAATAGGTGCCCATTATAACTTCAAAACTGCAGCACCAATTTTTTTTACTATTTCTTTCCATAATTTACGAGGTAATTCAGATTTTTTTTAATTTGCCAATATTTTTTATTTTCATAAAAGCAAGTAAGCGAATCTTTGTCTCGAAAATGTTGGTTTTCACTTTAAAGCGTTTTTAAAGAGTAAAAATTTAAATATTCCCTCAGTGTTACCATGATTTAGTACCGAAAGAGTTACTTTGCAGTGGACATCATACCAACGGCAAAGTAACTTATTTTCGGGACGCTTTCGAAAATATTATGTTCGTTGACTTTTGATTGTTTTATTAAAAATCCAAGGGTTGTTTTGGTATAATCAACGGTAAGATGTTGCCAGCACAGTATCTTCAAATACTGAGTCATGTTGTTTTTTCCAGAAATCCATTTTTTTTCAATTCCTACATATTCTTGTGTTAAAAACAGTTTATCTCTGTAATGTATGCGCGCAGGCGCTAGCCCAACCGGCGTCAAGCTTCACCGAGCCACAAGGCGAGGCAGTCTGTTTCCTGTCCTGCAACCTGCAACCACGCGATCTACCTTCGCTCCGCCCGCCGACGACCATGTCGATTACCGCCTGCTCTCGTAAAGTCACGTGTATTAATTGTAAATTAGATTAATGAATTCGACTGTGATATTATTTATTGAATAAATATTTTAACGAGTTATAGCCTTTTAATAAATAACCACTCGGACACAACAACTGGCGACGAGGATAATAAAAATTAAAATTCGAACAACGGGAGTGATACAAAATGGCGGCGACGGGTAACACGTGCGGAAATTTTCCGGCATTCAATCAAGATATGGACGATTGGGTAGTGTATTCAGAACAATTACAGGAGTATTTTAAAGCCAATGACTTGGACAAAAAGAAGCAAGTACCGATGCTGCTCAGTTTGGTAGGCAAGGCAACATACATGTTGCTAAGAGACCTTTGCAGTCCCAGGCCCCCAGTGAAAAGACGTATGAAGAGCTTGATGAAATATTAAAGAAGCATTATGGAAAACAACCGATAATTTGGCGAGAGAGAAGAAAATTCCACCAAGCCAGGCAAGAATCCAGCGAAACGATAGCACAATGGCATGCACGTTTATGCAAAATGGCGACCGAATGCAAGTTTGGTGATAAACTCAGCATATTCATTAAAGAAAAATTTGTCACCGGTATAAGGTCAGAAAAATTTTTGAACGCCTGTGCGAGGAGGATGAAACCACAGAATTAGGGAAAATGGTAGAAATCGCAAGAAGGAAAGAAGATAGAGTCGACGTAGAAGACCTCCATTTTACGCAAGATCGTCAAGCGCATGGCCGACATGGGCAGAAGGGGACAGTGTCAGCAAGGGGACCAATGAGAACGCGCCAGCAACCGAACAACTCAAGAGCATACGCAAACTCCACGACAAGAGGAAGACAGCCACTCCCAACGGATGGTTGGCAACCTTGCGCAAGGCCAAATGTCAAACGTCTCCATGATCATGAGCGCATGGAAAATAAACATGGTGGATTTGTTTGCAAAGTTTGTGGAAAAACCATACAGGTCGGTGTATTTATGCTAATTATATTTGTTCTAATTGTAAAAAGAAAGGTCATTTGGCAAAGGTTTGCAGTAAAGGTAATAATATAAATGTTTTAAATGTAGATTGTAAAAATAATGTAACAAATGTTGAGACAGCTAACAAAAATGTTTTTAATTTAACAAAAAGGCAGGACCAAGGTCAGACTCATGTGATTGTTGTAAAAAAATGTATTTGTCAAATAAATGTTAATTGTAAAGGTTGTGGCTTTTGTGGCAATGGTAACGGAGATCCTCAAGAAAATTTTCAAATTATTTTAAATATTGAACAGAAAGATATTTTGTTTCAAATAGATACAGGAGCTTCTGTCTCAGCTATAAGCGAGATAGTTTATAAAAATTGTTTGAATCATCTGAAATTATGTAATGATGACACGATATTAAAAGCATATGACAATTCTAATTTTAGACCTCTTGGTTTTATAAATGTTTTGGTGGATTACCACAATATACGAAAGAGAGTCAAGTTTTATGTTGTTTGTAAAGCAAATATGTGTATTTTAGGTAGAGATTGGTTGACTGCATTCGGGATTGGACTGGAACTCATCAACACGGTTACGACTGAGAAAGTGGACGCACTTCTGAGCCGAGAATTTCCGGAAGTCTTCAGTGATGGTGTCGGGCTTTTTAAGCATGCCGAAGTTACTCTTCACTTGAAGGAGGGTGCCATGCCCATCTTCTGCAAACCAAGACCTGTACCATTTGCTTATAAGAAATTAATGGAAGAAGAATTGGATAAAATGGAACAAAATGGAATTATAACCCCGGTAGAGACAGCGGAATGGGCGACTCCCTGGTTCCGATATTGAAAGAAGATGGAAGTTTAAGGTTATGTGGGGATTATTCAGTTACGGTTAATAAATTTTTACAGGAATCAAACTATCCGTTACCACGAATAGACGAAATTTTTGCGAAGCTGCATAAAGGAGAGACTTTCTCGAAACTGGACTTAGCGAGTGCATACAATCAATTTGTATTGGATGAAAAGTCAAGAAAGATAGCAACAATCTCAACACCTAAAGGTTTGTACCAAATGAACAGATTACCTTTTGGAATTACAGTGTCTAGTTTCATATTTCAAAAATATATTGAGAGTTTGTTTAGAGATATGGATAATGTTTCCTGTTTTCTCGATGACATCTTGGTGACAGGGTCATCCAGAGCAGAGCATGTTGAGACACTAAGAAAAGTATGTAAAAAATTGAAAGAATCAGGTTTAAAGGTAAAAATGTCAAAATGTGAATTTTTTAAGACAGAATTGGAATATTTAGGGTATAAAATTACTAATAAAGGTTTAAAAAAGTCGGAAGACAAAATAAATGCAATTTTACGCTCTCCGAGACCTAAAAATGTCAAAGATGTTAGAGTATTTTTAGGCATGGTAAATTATTACGGTAAATTTATACCCAACGCAGCAAGAATTTTAAGTCCTATCTATAATTTACTAAAAGAAAATGTAAGATTCAACTGGAATAATCAATGTGATAAAGCTTTTATGCAAGTAAAAGAAATAATTGCCTCTGATTTAATTTTAGTTCACTACGATCCAAATTTGCCACTGATTCTGACGTGTGATGCCAGTCAAAATGGAATTTCTGGAGTTCTAGCCCATAGGATGAAGAATGGAGTAGAGAAGCCAATATGTTTTGCGTCAAGGACCTTGACTCAGGCAGAAAAGAACTATCCGACATGTCATCAGGAGGCTCTAGCGATATATTGGGCCGTGAGTAAATGGTATCAATACTTGTACGGTAAGACCTTTATACTAAAAACAGATCATAAGCCACTTTTGGGCATTTATGGAGAACATAAAGGCATACCGCAGATGTATGCAAGTAGGCTTCAAAGATGGGCGGCTTACTTGTCAACATTTCAATATAAAATAGAATTTATTAAGGGCAAAAATAATTATATAGCAGATTATCTTTCACGATACCCTATAAAAAGTAATGTCAATTTTAGAGAACCTGTAGATAAAGGACAATACCTGCACTTCACCACAACAGTGAATGAATGGCCAATTAACAATGAGGAGATCAGCAAAAAAACCGAGACAGACAGAGAGCTGCAGGAGGTTATAAAGTACGTAAACTCAGGACAATGGCCGGATGGAGTTGCCGACTCAATTTTACCATTGTACCATAGAAGAAACGAACTAACAGTGGAGAAAGGTATACTGTTGTGGGGTCATAGAATAGTCATTCCTTCCATTTTACGCAAAAAGATTCTGTCAGAGCTTCACTCAAGCCATTTTGGCATTGTCAAAACCAAAAGTTTGGCACGTTCTTACGTATATTGGCCAAAAATAGATAATGATATAGAGAACCAATGTAAGTCGTGTGTGTACTGCTTGCAAAACAAACAGGCACCCCCGAGGAGCGAGCTCACACCTTGGAGTGCGGAGTCCGCACCTTGGAGACGAGTACATATGGACTATTGTGGCCCTGTGAACGGGAAAACATTTTTAATAGCCATGGATGCGTATAGTAAATGGATGGAAGTATTTTTAATGAAATCTATGACGTCTGTTGAAACAGAAGAGAAAATGAAAATTTTGTTTGCAAGGTGGGGTTTGCCAAAAACATTAGTTACAGATAATGGTACACAATTTACAGCGACAAATATTCAAAATTTTCTTAATCGAAATGCTATAAAACATATAACATCACCAGTGCATAATCCGCAGTCAAATGGATTAGCAGAAAATGCTGTAAAAACGTTTAAAACAAATTTAAAAACAAGACTAGCAGACCCAGCAAATAAAAATAAAAATATCTCTATGATTGTTTCAGAATTTTTATTAAGTTATAGGACAAGTCAACACTCAAGCACAGGTGAAACACCAGCTAAATTGATGCTAAACAGAGAATTGAGAATCCGATTGGATGTACTTAGAGAGAATCAAGAAATGGATGATGAACAGTCTAGCCAACCACTTCAAAAACAGTTGGAAGCCCAAGAAAAGCAAAAGAAATATTTTGGAGGCAGAACAAGACAATTTAAAGTGGGAGAACAAGTAATGGTGGCAGATTATACAACTTTGAACAAAAGAAAGTGGACTCTAGCAAAAATCGAAAAACAAATAGGAAAATCGACATACCTGTGTAAAACGGAAAACAACAAACTATGGAAAAGACATAGCAACCAGATCCATAGAAGTAGCCAGGAACATCAAAATAGAGAAAATCCAGAAGAAGAAACAGAAAACAAACAGCCAGGATCAACAAAATCACCATTTCGATATTATAGCAGTTTCAGAACACTTTTGGAGGAACAGGAGCAACGTAACACGAATGGTACCGAAGAACAGCCAAGCCAGTCCAAGACCCCGAGTGCGGACAACCAAGATACTACAAGAAGGGAGACAACAAGTAGTAGTCAGTCAGCTATACAGGCTCAAAGGTTGGAGACTGTGGAAAGTTCGGATGATTTGAGCGATGATGGTCATAACCAAGATAAGAACGTAAACACCAAATCATTTTAATAAATAACCACTCGGACACAACAATCTCTTACATTCATAACATCTCCAAGTGTTGAGGCTTTACTCACAAGCGACTTTATACAGAGTGTCCAACTATATTTTGACCCATGACACCGCGAATAACTTTAAAACAAATAAAGTTATAAAGATACGGTTTTCGCAGAAAGCCTTTGCAACTTTGTTATTTTAAATGGAACATAGTATTTATTTTTTTACCACCCTAAAGTTTGTGTTTTCCCTTTAAATAAACAAAACATAAGCTATGGTTAATATAAAAATAATAAAATTATTGATCTGAAAAATTGACCGCACGGAAACTAAAAGTATACTTTTTTAACAAGAGAATATATATATATATATATATATATATATATATATATATATATATATCAAGAACCATTCACTTTTATATATATATATATATATATATATATATATATATATATATATATATATATATATATATATATATATATATATATATATATATATATATATATATAAAGTAAAGCGTTTTGGAGAAAAGCTAAAATTTAATAAAATAGGGTTGTATAAAATAATTTTGTTTGTCAGTTATTGAAGATTCTATAAAAAAAAATTTAGGGCAAATGTTAATTTTCGGTAAAACTTTAAATACAAATACATACATTCTATTTTCTATTTTCTATATATATATATATATATATATATATATATATATATATATATATATATATATATATATATATATAGAACATAGAAAATAGAATATCACAAACAACTGGCGAGGATATGATAAAAAAACTTTAAAAAAATGTATGGCTTCCTGCAAAAACGCATCTTATTAACTTGATATTTGATCTAAAGTTATTCGGGATCAAAATGAGTCAAAATATAGTCGGATACTCTTTATAGCGGATGATCTTTTGCAAGTGGGTTTTTTTAAACTTGTATGAAAACCCATTTCTTATATATTGGTTTTTAACAGTCGAGAACCAATAGAGGAGTAAAAACAAAGCGAACCATAAAAACAGATATTCAAAGCTGTACCAAATAATAGCTTGCACTGATGGCTAGTAAAAGGTAGCCGTAATTGGTAATAATTGTCTTACCTAATAAAATATTAGGTTTGTATCCACTGATCTTTAAAAAAAACTTTTTTTAAAAGTATGAAATGTATAGTAAGATATAGGCTATTATTATTATTGATTATGTACAAAAAAGAGAGTAAAAAGAAACTAGAACGTTATAGGAGTTTGACAAAATATGCTTAAAAACGAAAAAAAAAAACATAAAAAAGCTTTTTTATTTTTTTTGTATTTTGCCTTAAAAAAATTCCAATTGAGTTTACGTATAGGTATTGGTTTATAGAAGAAAAATACTTTTTCCTTTCTTTACAAAATGGTGCTTTATAGAAGTCTTCAGTGTTATATTATTCGAGAAACAATTTTTTAAAATTTGCCACTTACACCATTTTTTGGAAATTTTACCTATTTTATCGCAAACAATGTTTTGGTTAGTTCTGATGTAAATAAAAAAGTATGCTTATTTTCTTACCTTTTAAATGGTGTATTATAAAAAATGCTGAGATTAATTTTAGGCAAAATATGGTTAGTCAAAGTGTCATACTGCAAGGATGTTTCTTTATTTTTACGTGAATTTTTTAAATTTGTATTTTTTTCTACGACGGTTTACTAATGTTTACAATTATAATATGATTTTAAACAGGTTATATGGCTTATTACCCACGGTTATATGACTCTTCAGCCAAGGTTACTATATTTTAGTTACATATGGGAATAAAAATTTGGGATATAATTATATAAATACAAATGTGGAAGCTTTAATTTTTAAAACACCCCCATATTTTTTTTTTGCAAAATAACTAAGATTTAAAAAAATGTTAACGTTTGTTCTAAGCTAATCGATAAATGCCCTAAAATAACCCGAATTACTAATTATTACTTCTATGAAATAATCCTCTGGTAAGTAAAAAGAGCCTTCAGAAGAAAAATTATATCTACGCCACTGATAACGTTTTAAAAAAGTAAAAACCGTCCCAAGATAAATGTTTGTAGTTTTTAAAAATTGTAAAGAAACAATTAAAATCTTAAATACAGAATATGTGGTGCTCACAGAAACTTTGGGAATTGATATTTTACCAAAATACAATTTAATTACATTTGCGACGCTACTGACGCGTTAATAATTTTTTAAGAAATAAAATTCTAATAGAGTTTTAAAAGGGTACTTATGTACATTTAATATTATCTGAAAAAATTAATTGCTGTAATAAACTGTTAAATACAGGGAGTACAATATGAAAAAAATCAATTTGTTGAAGAAAAAAATTATAACATGAAAAATAGAGCAGATATCAAAAATCTGAGAAACTTGTTTTTTTTTGAAATGGTCTACTGAATAACATTATACAATTAAAAATTAAACATAAATTTTTTTGTAGAATGTCGCTCTTGACAAAGTTTTTGTAAAAAACGAACTTTTCTATTAAGATAAAAACAAGAGAAAATTTCCATAAAGTGAAATGGCCCTTTTCTCCAAAAAGTTATCCTACAAAACGGTAGAAGCCACATTTTGCTATTGCATTTTATTTAAGAGTAATGACGATTTGAAATTTACTAAAAAAATTTCAGTTGCAGTTGAATTGAGCAGCAGTTTAGAAAAACTTGAAGAACCATATCTTGCTTACAATAGTCTTTAGGGCATCGTACGTAGACTATTTTTAAGGTGATGTTTTCTTATTCAACTAAATATACCATTTCCTAGCATAAAACTGCGTTAAAAATTGTTACAGAACATTTTTTACGAAAAAATAGGGAAAATTTCCGAAAAATGGTGTGAGCGAGTTAAAAAATCGTTTCTCGAATACTGTAAACACTAAATACTTTTACTTAGCATCATAGCTAAAAGAAAAATACGTTTTTTTTTCTACAAACCAATGCCTATATCTAAATCCCCATGAAAAAATTAAAGGGCAAAATAGAAAAAAATAATAATAATAAAACGCGTTGTTTTGCTTCGTCTTTTAAGCATATTTTTGTAAAAACAATTTTTTTAACTTAAAATGCTTTATTTAATAGAAACTTTAATTTCCTACAACTTTTCTGTTAACTGCTACCTAAAAAAGGGCGTAGTTTTTGACATAATTTCAAAAACTGAAAAGGCGCTGTTTTCACCCCGTTCTCTAACACGCACCCCTTATGCTAGCCCTTCGCAGCTTTTTAATAGTTAAGGTCTATTGACCAGATAAAATAATGAAACCCCTTTAAAGTTGTAGTTTCTTTTTAAAGTACATAATTAATAGCCTAATAGGGATATAAAGCCCTTAAACATAGGTTGTTTTCTCCTATAACTATTTTACCTTTTGCCAAAGAAAAATTGAATTTGGTATATTGCAATTTTGACATAACTGTGGACTGGCTAATCTATTTACTAGTTTTCTATCACGTCTGGTTTGGTATCCTATTAATGATGAAGTAAAGATGGCGTCCAGCAATAGTGACGTGCTCCTAAATGAGCTAAACAAAATCAATAAAAAAGATATAATTCAGGCTTTAGTTAATAAAAGTTATTGTGAATCTATTAAATCTAATGTAGTGTTGAGTGATTTTTAATAAACTGGTGTGCTCGTTGGAGGAAAATTTGGATGAAAACACATTTTTCGATAGTGTCGATGACCTTCAGGTGGAATGTCGAAATTTCAGCTGTATGAAAAGTAAGCTAAGCACAGTTTCTTTAAATAACGAAAATAAATTGCTAAATAAAACCATTTTTTATCTTGAGAAACGTCTAACTAGTCAGGATGAGTTAATATTATTATTAAAACAATCGAAATGTGAAGAAACTACTTTTACTGGAAAAAATCTAGGTGCGCCATCTTGTAACAATGCTTTAGAAGTACAACCTGCTGCCAGCTCAGTGGGTAAAACAGGTAGCCTAGAGGACTTAAACTTACAACAAAACAAGTCGAACAAGCAACTAAATCAGCAACAAAAAACACAAACAAATGGCACGAGCCGAAATTTGTTTACATTAGAGTGAGTCATGCAGTGGGTTCAGCTCTTCATTCCAAGCAGCGGCGGGAAAGTAATGCAAGCCAAAATCATAATCGCAATGTACATCATCGATATGGTAAGAAACCTATCATAGGTTTAAACTCAGAAAACACCGAAGTGAAAACAATTGCAAAGCGTGGATATTTACATGTCTATAGGATGGACACTAATACAACAGCAGAAGCTCTTGTTCGTTTTTTAAAGCAAACTGCTCCTGAAATTAATTTCGAATGCAAAGAATTAAACAAGTCGGAAAGAAGCAATTCATTTATAGTTTTATTTCCTATTACTGACGTCAGTAAAGTCTATGAACCCAGTATCTGGCCTATGGGAGCATGTGTAAATCGATATAGATTTCCAAAATCAAAGAATTCCAAAATGTTGGATAAGGATGTAAATTTAACAGCGCTGGCCTCTCAGAAACCCAAGAAGTAAGCAGCCTAAATCCAGTAATTGTTCATCATTTAAAAGAAGTTACTTCACGGAGAAAGATAGCAGTTTGCCATCTTAATATAAGAAGTCTTAGGAATAAAACTAATGATTTAGAGACTTTACTTTATTCTATAGATCTTCCAGAAGTTGTATGTTTGACAGAAACCTTGGTGTACACCAGGAAGAAATTTCTTTAATACATTTAGGGCCTTATCAGTTAGCTAGCTATTATTCTAGAAAAGATATGAATGGAGGTGGAGTAGCGATTTTTGTAAACAAAAATATTACATTTTCTATTAAAACCCTTTCTCAAATAACCTCGGAACAACATTTTGAATGTTCAGTTTGTCAAGTACAAGTAAATAATTATAATTTAATTGTGGCATGTTTATATCGTTCTCCAACGGGTGATATCGATATTTTTTAAATTCTCTTAATGATCTACTTGATAAGATATTAAATCCAGGCGCCACAGCCTTTATCTGTGGCGATTTCAATGTAAATTTTAGCAATGTGGACTCTAGGGCGGCAACCGCTGTGGAAAATGTGTTCCTGACATATGGTCTAACTAAGTCAATATTTGAATATACTAGAATTTCCAATGAAAGTAAATCTACCATTGATAATATATTTTGTACTTTGCCAATTAATTCAATTAACTGTTCAGTTATTTCTTGCGATCTTTCTGATCACTTTATGCAGCATGTAAGCTTTGAGATCCCGGATGTCAAGGAAAAAAACAATGTTTCGTTTAAAAGATGCTTTAGAAAGGAGGCCAATGTGAGCAGATTTAAGTTGGAACTCTCAAAGGTTGACTGGTCATTTTTATTGCACGATGAAAGATGTTTAGATAATAAATTTAACGAGTTCTTTCGGATTTTTAAAGACATCTTCGATTTTTCTTTTCCCTTAGAAAAGTGTCGTGGAAATATAAAATTAAATAAAAAACCCTGGCTCACTCAAGAAATTATTAATAAAGGCGATTTATTAAGAAACATTTTTAAACTTTGGAAGTACACCAATGACCATACCATTTTAACCCAATATAAATCACTTAAAAAGAACATAGAGAGCAAATAAAAAATAGTAAACAAGCATATTACAATCAGTTATTTTTAAATTCCAATAATAAATCCAAAACATCTTGGAATATTATAAAAAATGAGACAAATATAAAAAGTGCAGAAAATATACCGGATTATTTTATCACGCCTACAAATAGCGATAAGATTCAAGACATGGATCAAGCCGCAAAAACATTTAATGCTTATTTTGTTGATTCTATAAATAGCTTAACTGCAAATTTAATTATTGATGAGAATATACTTAATTTTGGTCCTAAAATAAATAATACTTTATTTTTGGGTCCCTACACGCCCAATGAGACACGCACCCTTGTTTTGTCTGTCTCGGAGAAGGACTCGGCAGGATTCGATTGTGTACCTTGTTCATTGTTGAAAACGGTAATCGATTATATTGTTTTACCACTGACCAACCTTATAAATATATGGTTTGTAGAGGGCATTTTCCGAGTGTTTTGAAAAAATGCCATAATTCGACCCATTTTTAAAAGGGGCGATGATCCTAATGTTTGTAATTACAGGGGCATAGCTATATTATCGGTTTTTTCAAAGATATTCGAGAAGGCTTTCTATAATTATTTAACGAATTTCTTGGAAAGAGAAAAATTTTTAATCAGCATCAGTTCGGTTTCCGTAAAGATATATTAACTCAGCATGCGATTGTTTCCCTTTGTAATAAAATACTTGATAAACTTGACAGTGGTAAGCAGACAGCTTGCTTGTTTTTCAATCAATTAAAAACGGGCTTTCGAGCTAATTGATATTAACTTATTGCTTAAAAAGTGTGAAAGATATGGTATTCGAGGAAATGCCTTACAATGGCTAAAAAGTTTCCTTACGAACCGCAGGCAAAAAGTAGTTTTGAGACGCGGATCGGTAACCTATTCCACGGAGTATGAATTTGTTTCGCGAGGTGTGCCCCAAGGAAGCATCCTTGGGCCCCTGCTTTTCATAATTTTTATTAATGATGTATTCCAAATGAGCTCTGATAAAAATTACGTCTCTCTGTTTGCGGATGATATAGCGGTTGTTACAAGTGGCTCGAATGCCGAGGAACTGCGAAACAACAGTAGGGTAGCTGTTAAAAATGTAACGAATTACTGTGAAAAAAGTGGTTTATTACTTAACCATGAAAAGACCGAACTAATACATTTCTCATTAAAAGATCAGAATCACAGCCTTCTTATACATCTTAACCATAAATCAATAGAACAAAAAAATTATACTAAATTTCTCGGTGTGCTAGTAGATAGTAGGTTACAATGGTCGGATCACGTAGATAGCGTTCTTAAAAAATTAGCAAGGCATTGCTTTGTCTTATGGCAATTGAGAAATAAACTTGATTTGCCGCTTCTATTACTTTATTATAATGCATATGTTTACTCGACTTTAAATTATGCCACTATAGCCTGGGGTAATTGCTCTAGAGCAAACAGAAATTTTCATTCAACAAAAAAAAAAATACTTCGAACCATGGTGTTTAAACCACGAAGACAATCAAATGGAAATAAGAGTATTTATTTATTTATTTTATATTTTATTCTATTTTAATAGAAAATTACATTCTAAATATAATGACACATCATATGTCATTTTTTGACACTTCTGCTGTCAAAAATGTTTTTTTTTCTTACTTTCAATCTGGAGTGCAATGATAAAGCTAAAGCGGTTTATTTTAGGTCAAGCATCCATGGAAAAATGTAAATGTGTCAGTAGAAGAGCTATGTATGTATGGCGGCAATAGGGGTAGTTTTTACTATGTATTTTCATATAGGAGAAATTTCAGGTCCGAAAACACAATTTATGGCCATCTCAACCCCTAACGCAAAATTAGAATTTTTATGCCCTAAGTCACCACGTGCTAGATAGGGGTAGTTTTCGTAACCATCGATGACGTCATCACCTATAAATTAAAAAAGTCTCGCCGGTGCTGGGAGTCGAACCCATGACACCTGGCCACCTGTGTGAGAATCCAACGCCATATACCACTAGGCCATTGGGTATCTGATAATTAAAACGCCGAACGAGGTATAATTGGGGCCAAGGTATTAGCATAACAATGAATCATTAGCGCATAGTTGCCGGAGCTAACACAGAATTTAGTTGAACACCTGCTGATAATGGCATAATTCAAACCGAAGCGGCAACGCTGCATACATAATTTCGCATAGTCAGATATCAAAGCGTCAAGGGCCTTAACAGTTTTTAACGTATATCATGGCTTCTAGTGGTTTGATTTTAGTCATTATTTTTTTAAACAATTATTTTTAATAAATATAACACTAATTTTTTAAATAAATATTTTATTTGAGAGTAAATAGGGCCTTAACAGTTTTTAACGTATATTTCGGTTTCTAGTAGACCGATTTTAGTTGTTCTTTTTGCTAATAATTTAATTTTTATAAATCTACAAATATTAGTACTAAAATTTTTAATAATTATGTTATTTGAGTGTAAATAGGGCCTTAACAGTTTTTAACGTATATCTTGGCTTCTAGTGGTTTGATTTTAGTCATTCTTTTTTAAACAATTATTTTTAATAAATATAACACTAATTTTTAAATAAATATGTTATTTGAGAGTAAATAGGGCCTTAACAGTTTTTAACGTATATTTTGGTTTCTAGTAGACCGATTTTAGTTGTTCTTTTTGCTAATAATTTAATTTTTATAAATCTACAAATATTAATACTAAAATTTTTAATAATTATGTTATTTGAGTGTAAATAGGGCCTTAACAGTTTTTAACGTATATCTTGGCTTCTAGTGGTTTGATTTTAGTCATTCTTTTTTTAAACAATTTATTTTTAATAAATATATTAACCTAATTTTTAAATAAATATGTTATTTGAGAGTAAATAGGGCCTTAACAGTTTTTGACGTATATCTTGGCTTCTAGTGGTTTGATTTTAGTCATTCTTTTTTTAAACAATTATTTTTAATAAATATATAGTAACACTAATTTTTTAAATAAATATGTTATTTGAGAGTAAATAGGGCCTAAATAGATAACCTCAAAGTTCTTACACAGCCGTTGTTATGATTGACAGACAAGTTATTAAAAAAATCAACAAATTCGAGGAAACATATTTCAATATAATTTGTAAGAGTATCAGCCCTAATTTTTAAATAATTAGCCGAGCGCTAAAAGAAGAGTATACGAATGTCAGAATTAAAAAATAAATATTTTGGTTTCAGTACATACGATATTTACGATTTTTGTTTAAAAGCGAGATTAGGGCCTAAGAAACATATTTAAATATAATTTGTAAGGGTATCAACCCTTATTTCGAAAATATTAGCCAAGCGCTAAATTTACGTGAGTCAAATTTAAAAATTCAATATTTCGGTCTAGGGTAAGAACGCGAGGCGGGTTCATCTGTCATTCGAAAAATCTGACGTCATATTTAGGAATCTTGCGCAACGCATTATTTAGGGCGTGGTCGCATGTCATCTGTCAAATATCACGTGACTTAGAAAATGACTGTTCGAAAAGAAGAAGAAGAATCACAACATAACCCTACTTTTAAAGAAGAGGGGCGCTAGCAACATTTGGCGTTAGTTGCCTTTGGCATTAGGAACTTCCAACGCTTAGGGCTCCGAGCCCTGCGATAACGCCCCCGCCTAAGCCCTGGGGCCCCACTCGTATTACAGTATAGTTATTTAAAAGACGGCAAATAACAGTGTTCTTATTTAAAAAGCAGTAATTTTGCCGTCTTTTAAATAATTATACTGTAATAAACTGTTTATTAATAAAATAACAGCGATATAATTTAAAAGACGGCAAATAACAGTGATTTTATTTAAAAAGCAGTAATTTTGCCGTCTTTTAAATAATTATACTGTAATAAACTGTTTATTAATGAAATAACAGCGATATAATTTAAAAGACGGCAAATAACAGTGTTCTTATTTAAAAAGCAGTAATTTTGCCGTCTTTTAAATAATTTTACTGTAATAAACTGTTTATTAATGAAATAACAGCGATATAATTTAAAAGACGGCAAATAACAGTGTTCTTATTTAAAAAGCAGTAATTTTGCCGTCTTTTAAATAATTTTACTGTAATAAACTGTTTATTAATGAAATAACAGCGATATAATTTAAAAGACGGCAAATAACAGTGTTCTTATTTAAAAAGCAGTAATTTTGCCGTCTTTTAAATAATTATACTGTAATAAACTGTTTATTAATGAAATAACAGCGATTTAATTTAAAAGACGGCAAATAACAGTGTTCTTATTTAAAAAGCAGTAATTTTGTTGTATTTTAAATAATTATACTGCAATACACTGTTTATTAATAAAATAACAGCGATATAATTTAAAAGACGGCAAATAACAGTGATTTTATTTAAAAAGCAGTAATTTGCCGTGATACAAGGAGATATATAGGTATATTATACAGGGCCGCCAGCGGTGCTAATATTATCACAAGTAGATATGCAAATTATATACGAGGCTGTCAACGACACTAATATTACCAAGTATACCTATCGAATAGCGAAAACCGCATGGTATATTAACCCATCAAGAGTAGGTTTCTTGTTTTGACAGGTTTCAGGTTGATTGATACAGTACGAACCAAGGAGGCAAAGTATGATGTGATTTAAAAACACACAACCACACCACACCTCTCGGGGACTGACCAAGTCTCTCTGGACTTATCTAATATATGTATCTACAATTATGACGCCTGCGCAAAAGTCTAAACATGAACAGGTAATTAAATATGAACAGCAAAATAAACAGCTGAACAGCCCTGTAGTTTCAAAATACAGCCCTGTATTTTCCAAATACGGCACCGTTTTCTAAAATACAGTGCCGTATTTTAAAAAACGGTGCCGTATTTTAAAAAACAGTGCCGTATTTTAAAAACGGTGCCGTATTTTAAAAAACGGTGCCGTATTTTAAAAAACGGTGCCGTATTTTAAAAAACGGTGCCGTTTTTATAAAATACGGTGCCGTTTTGTGGGGCCCCAGGGCTTAGGCGGGAGGCGTTATCGCAGGGCTCGGAGCCCTAAGCGTTGGAAGTTCCTAATGTCAAAGGCAACTAACGCCAAATGTTGCTAGCGCCCCTCTTCTTTAAAAGTAGGGTTATGTTGTGATTCTTCTTCTTCTTTTCGAATAGTCATTTTCTAAGTCACGTGATATTTGACAGATGACATGCGACCACGCCCTAAATAATGCGTTGCGCAAGATTCCTAATAAGGGTTGATACCCTTACAAATTATATTTAAATATGTTTCTTAGGCCCTAATCTCGCTTTTAAACAAAAAATCGTAAATATCGTATGTACTGAAACCAAAATATTTATTTTTTAATTCTGACATTCGTATACTCTTCTTTTAGCGCTCGGCTAATTATTTAAAAATTAGAGCTGATACTCTTACAAATTATATTGAACTATGTTTCCTCGAATTTGTTGATTTTTTAATAACTTGTCTGTCAATCATAACAACGGCTGTGTAAGAACTTTGAGGTTATCTATTTAGGCCCTATTTACTCTCAAATAACATATTTATTTAAAAAATTAGTGTTATCATATATTTATTAAAAATAATTGTTTAAAAAAAGAATGACCAAAATCAAACCACTAGAAGCCAAGATATACGCCAAAAACTGTTAAGGCCCTATTTACTCTCAAATAACATATTTATTTAAAAATTAGGTTATTATATTTATTAAAAATAAATTGTTTAAAAAAATAATGACTAAAATCAAACCACTAGAAGCCAAGATATACGTTAAAAACTGTTAAGGCCCTATTTACACTCAAATAACATAATTATTAAAAATTTTAGTATTAATATTTGTAGATTTATAAAAATTAAATTATTAGCAAAAAGAACAACTAAAATCGGTCTACTAGAAACCAAAATATACGTTAAAAACTGTTAAGGCCCTATTTACACTCAAATAACATAATTATTAAAAATTTTAGTACTAATATTTGTAGATTTATAAAAATTAAATTATTAGCAAAAGAACAACTAAAATCGGTCTACTAGAAACCAAAATATACGTTAAAAACTGTTAAGGCCCTATTTACTCTCAAATAACATATTTATTTAAAAAATTAGTGTTATATTTATTAAAAATAATTGTTTAAAAAATAATGACTAAAATCAAACCACTAGAAGCCAAGATATACGTTAAAAACTGTTAAGGCCCTATTTACACTCAAATAACATAATTATTAAAAATTTTAGTACTAATATTTGTAGATTTATAAAAATTAAATTATTAGCAAAAAGAACAACTAAAATCGGTCTACTAGAAACCAAAATATACGTTAAAAACTGTTAAGGCCCTATTTACTCTCAAATACCATATTTATTTAAAAATTAGTGTTATATTTATTAAAAATAATTGTTTAAAAAAGAATAACTAAAATCAAACCACTAGAAGCCAAGATATACGTTAAAAACTGTTAAGGCCCTATTTACACTCAAATAACATAATTATTAAAAATTTTAGTATTAATATTTGTAGATTTATAAAATTTAAATTATTAGCAAAAGAACAACTAAAATCGGTCTACTAGAAACCGAAATATACGTTAAAAACTGTTAAGGCCCTATTTACTCTCAAATAAAATATTTATTTAAAAAATTAGTGTTATATTTATTAAAAATAATTGTTTAAAAAAATAATGACTAAAATCAAACCACTAGAAGCCATGATATACGTTAAAAACTGTTAAGGCCCTTGACGCTTTGATATCTGACTATGCGAAATTATGTATGCAGCGTTGCCGCTTCGGTTTGAATTATGCCATTATCAGCAGGTGTTCAACTAAATTCTGTGTTAGCTCCGGCAACTATGCGCTAATGATTCATTATTATGCTAATACCTTGGCCCCAATTATACCTCGTTCGGCGTTTTAATTATCAGATACCCAATGGCCTAGTGGTATATGGCGTTGGATTCTCACACAGGTGGCCAGGTGTCATTGGTTCGACTCCCAGCGCCGGCGAGACTTTTTTAGTTTATAGGTGATGACGTCATCGATGGTTACGAAAACCACCCCTATCTAGCACGTGGTGACTTAGGGCATAAAAATTCTAATTTTGCGTTAGGGGTTGAGATGGCCATAAAATTGTGTTTTCGGACCTGAAATTTCTCCTATATGAAAATACATAGTAAAAACTACCCCTATTGCCGCCATACATACATAGCTCTTCTACTTGTGTCGTCTTTTGTTTTTTACGACTTCTTAGGGCGCCGTCAAGTTTGCGAAATCAAAAACGCCTTGTAGCTCAAAAACTAAGAGAGCTATTACAGCTTTGTTTATGGCATCTTTTGTGGATTAGGTTTATAAAAACCGCAAAATCTATCTTTAATAATAAATGAGATACCCTGCAGTTTTATCCAAAGTGAGACACCGTGTACATGTATTATTTTTTTATTAAAATTGTATAAATCTTTAACCGCATGATAAAAATAAAATAAAAAAGTTATGGGGTGTGTGCTCTGTGTATGAATAAAAAAGCTTTTTTTTTTTATTTATCTATATATTTCTAAATTTTAAATTAAATTCATTTTAAAAATAACCTTTCTAAGTATTTCTTAAATTGGCTTTATTTGTATTTTAATCGGTTAATAAATAAAATGAAAATACATTTTTAAATTAAAAACTCATGAACCATATAAATCAGACTGTAACTTAAAAATATTATATACATCCTATTGTAAGTATGCTTAGGTACGAGACCACAAAAGTATTGTTATCCTGTACCAACAATGCAATCACTACGTTTAAAAATGGCAAGTTATCCTTCAATAATCTAAATTTATTTAAAAGGAAATCAAATTTAAATACTCTAAATTCGTTAAAAATATAAATAATTTTAAGCAATTAATATTATTTTTTTAGTTTTATTATTACTTTACTTTTAAAATATCTTAATACCTAATTACCCTACATTGGCTTTATTTTTAATTTAACTAGTAAATAAATAAAAAATACATTTTTAAATTAAAAAGTTTTGAACCAATTAAATCCTTCAGTTTAAAACTTAAATGTTACTTATTATCTTATTAAAACACTTTACCTTTCCTCCTGTAATCAAGAAATTTTAAAATAACAATTAACCTTTTAATAAGCTTAACCCAAATAAAAGAAAATTAAATTGAAATATCTTAAATTTGTCAAAAAATAAATAATTTAAAGCAATTTATAGTTTGTTTTTAGTTTTAACATTACCCAACTACCCTACACTGGATTTATTTTTATTTTAACTGGTAAATAAATAAACTAAAAATAAATTTTTAACTTAAAAACTTAGTGACCAAGTAAATCCGTTAATTTGTAACCTAAATGTTACCTACATCCCATCGTAAGTATGCTTAGGTCAATCCTGATATTAATTACCCAACAATTTACCCTTTCTTATTTTAAATCAAAAGAAGACCAAATTAAAATATCTTAAATTTGTCAAAAAATTAAAAAGTTTAAAGCGATTATTAAATATTGTTTTAGTTTCAATATTATTTTGGTTTTAAAACAAAATATAAATTACCCAAATTACCGGATCACAAAGGTATTGTTATCCTGTAACAACATCTTATGAAAACACTTTACCTTGCCTCCTGCAATTAAGAAATAATAAAATACCAATTGATCCTTTCATAAGCTAAACCTTATTATAAGGACACCAAATAAAAATATCTTAAATTCGTCAAAAAATTAAATAATTTAAAGCAATTTATATTTTTTGTTATAGTTTTAACAACTTTAGTTTTAAAATGCACTAATACCTAATTACCCTAAATTGTATTTATTTGTATTTTAACTAGTAAATAAATTAACTAAAAATACAGTTTAAACTTAAAACCTTATGAACAAATTTAAATCCGTCAGCTTGTAAATTAAATGCTACATTTAATTAACTCTTTTATAATTTACACCTAATTAAAAGACACCAAATAAAAATGTCTTAAATTTGTCAAAAAAAGCAATTATTTTTTATTGTTTTAGTTTTAATATTATTTTAGTTTTAAAATACTCTAATACCTAGTTACTTTAAATTGACTTATTTGTACTTTAATTGGTAAATATCTAAAATTTAAATATATTTTTAAATTAAAAACCCATAAACCAATTAAATTCACCAGTTTGTAACCTAAATGTTACCTATATCCAATCGCAAGTATGCTTAGGTAAATCCTGATATGAATTACCCAAATTACGGGATGACAAAGGTATTGTTATCCTGTAACAACAATAACTTATTAAAACACTTTACCTTGCCTTCTGCAATTAAGAAATTTTAAAATAGCAATTAACCCTCCCATAATCTAAACTTAATTAAAAGGCAACCAAATTAAAATATCTTAAATTCGTCGAGCCACGTCTATATTTTTGGGGAATTACATCCGCTCTTTGGCATTTATAGGCCGGTATCAGCGCGAAACAGACAGGGTCTCGAAAACACTAATGCAATTAAGACGGTCTTATAACAATAACGTTTCCGTCCTGAAATTGGAGTTGGTAATGGTGAAAATCCTTTACTTTGGAATTGGAAAGTCCGACCCGATGCTTCTGTCTACTTGTTGGGCTGGAATTATAAATTTAATCAGTTCAGATAGAGTGCGGTTCTTAAGAAGGCTCCTAAACTGAATTAGAAAATGCAATTCATTAAATTTTAAGGTACTTTTGTGTATACAGGGTATATCTCACAGGTGGTTTCCCTCATTCCCCTAATCTATTAAAATAAAAAAATTGGTATTTTGGTATTTAACATATATTTGTATTGGTTGATGTATTCACTTGTTTTTATTGCTTTCGGTTCAACCGAATATGACTGATATCAAAGCTGATACTCTCAAATTAAAAATGGCATCACAGGTAAATTTTATCATCTTTCAATAGAATATAACATTCTTAATACAATGGCACGTCACATGTAATTTTTTGACACTTCTGCTGTCAAAAATGTAATTTGTCAAATTCCAATCTAGAGTACCATGAATAAGCTAAAACGGTTTATTTTAAGTTAAGTAGACATGGAAAAATAAAACTTATCGTCTTTTGTTATTTACGGCTCTTCAGGACAGAGTTGAAATTTGCAAAATTCTATTTATGGTCATAACTGAAGATAAAAATCTAAGGCGCTTAGATTTTACCACGTGTTTTTGTACACCTAGAAGCAAACTTTGAGGCCTGTCCAAAAATGATATAATTTTTTTTTTTGGTCCATTGTAAAAGAAAAAAATCTTTATAACGTTGGTAACTTTTAATAAACTTATAAGATTATGCAGGATGGCAGCCGAGGTATCCGAAATACTTCGGATATGAACTCTATGACTAATTTGAAGCAAAAATGATTCTATTCAGTTTTTCCAAATTCCTAATGGTTCTAGAATTATCTGGGTTTGAAGTTTGAGGCTTAAGAGTAATAATAATAAAATGTTATTTATGTTAATTAAAAGTAATGACAGTGTAATTATTTAAGATGCTAAACATGATCTCCGCCCTGTGCAATGCAGAATTCAATCCTTCGTCGCAGTTCTAGTTCCCAGTTGTAGTTCTCCATATTATTTTTCATTTCATAAAACGCTGCACGAATCTTCTGGATAAGTTGATCCCTATTGTAATATATTTAATTAGTTTAGTAGTGTAGTATATACATTGTATTGGGCAGTATAGTTGCAATTTATATATGCGCATGATTATTAGTTAAGTTGTCTGTATAAAACCACCTGTAACCTGTACATTCTCTCTCTTCTACTTCTACTCTTGACTCTACAATAAACAGTTAGCAGTTAGTTAAAACTCGTGTTTTATTTTACAAGAAAAGTTAGAAAAAGTTAGGAGTGCGTTGTGTAAAAACCCCGATACACAACACCTATTATTAGGCTTTTCTATTAAATAGGTAAGTGTCTCCACATGTTTCCACATGAAAAATCTAGCGGATTAAGATCCAGAGATCGCGGTGGCCAAGCGATGAGACCACCACGACCTATCCATTAATTTGGGTACTGTTTATTTAATAAGTAAGTGACGCCTCTTCTGTATTTCTCACGGGAATAAAACACAGGCATCATTTTACCACAAGTTATGCGAAAGAAAAATATCCAATAGCTATCAATATTGACAATTTACAAACAAAACAATTATTATTACAATTCAAGGTGCTAATTATTAACTAACATATTCAAACTAGTTGCAACAATGTAGTTTTATTAGTCTAGAATTTATGTCTTGGAAACTTCAAATCCAAATTTAAAGGGCCGTTAGAAATGGGAAAAAAAGTAAATAGAGTTATTTTTACTTAAAATTAGTCATATAATTTATATCCGATCTCGGACACCTTGGCGGCCACCCTGTATAAAAAAATACCAAAACCGATGTATTCCACACTCAAACTATTAAAAATATTAAAGTATTTTGTATATTGTAAACACCTTCATATTTTCCTTTCACCGGCAATATTAAAATTTATTCTGGCGTTTTGGTCTTTACGGTCCAAAAGTTGAGGCTGCCACAATACATTATTAGATTTAATGGAATCCAAGAGGTGCCAAGCGGTTTACATCACAATGGAACTAACATGTTTTGGAGAAAATTTATTGATAAATACAGTACTAAGAAAAAATATTAACTCGGTAAATAAAATCAAAATATTTTGAAATGAAAAACAATGACATCCGTTAATTATTGTACCTTGTTTTTGTATTGTTTACACAATGGTAAGTTAGTTAAATAAACAAACAAATATGTTGTAATAAAAAAGTAAACAAGCGTATTTGCGCAGAAACTTTCCAACCTATAGGGTAACAACTGTGCATATGGGATGGGTAATTATGCGCACATTTAAACATGTTATATCTAAAAGTTTGTAAGTTGATTATATTATTTGTTTCTTCAGGCTCTTATAGTTTAATTAAGGTGCTTTAAAAAAGTTTATAAAGTAGTTCCCTTCCAAGTAATCCCTTAAATTTATGACAAATATTCCTTTTTCAACGTACCGAAAAAGCTACGCATGTCCATTTGGTGTTAAACTAGAAAATAATTTGGCTTATAGCTAAACAGATTCTTTTAACTTAGTTTATTTTTTGTCGTTATATACCGGTTTACAAGTTTTTTTTCTAAGTATGAAGTCAAGTGCCTAAAAATTCCTACCTGCCCTAAAACTTTTAAAGATCTTTAAAATAATAAGTGTGGCCATGGGTATAATTTTTAGGAATCTAAAAACAATACCATTTATTTGTGTGCATACGTGCGCACACTTTCGCCTTCGTGAATTACACTCTAAAGCTTTGTTTTCAGACCTATGTCGTGTCGCCAGCGACAATGAGGGGACCAATGGGAGCTAAAAATTTTTGATGTACGTTGAATTTTTAAAAACGTGTCGCCAGCGACAATTATTAATGATTATTTATTATTTTCCCAATTGTTTATTTTTTTGTGTTTTTCCGCATAGTTCTGTAAAAATATAATTTATAGCTCATGTTATTTTGTAAAACTGTATTATAAGAAATTTTTTACAGGTCAAATGAACTAAATAGGTTTAAAATATAAATTTGCTGGTTTACATCCGTTTTATTTACAAGTGTTGTTTAGTCTTTTGTATTATAATTTTGCTAAGGCGGCTTGAAGTTATTATTATTTAACCCTTAGACTTATGTATTAAAGCTTGCAACTGTATTAACAATATGAAGCTGGCCACCGTTGAAAACTTTTTAAAAAATTATGAAGATGCATACATAGGTGTCATTAGCAAGGTCAAAATGAGTAAGTATATACCCTTTTAGTCTCTGTATACATGCATTTAAATCATTTATGTATATTATAACTGTTTTTGTATTTGTTACAAGTTCAACATTTCCAATGAAAACGAGCAAAAATGTGAAGTGAATATTTTAAAAGACACCAGCATTTTCAGTACTCACTATACATACATAGCTGGTTTATCTAAAGTATTTTGTGTATTAGATATTTTTTAAATAAATTCAGGATATAAAAGCCAAGACTGCAATTTAATTTTTATTTGTTTAAATAAATCTGATACTAGTCGGAAGCTAGCAGACATCATTGAATGTTTTTTTAGTTTTTTTTTAAATTTTATATAAAGAAAAATAAGTTTATTTATTTAAATGATATTTATTAAATAAAATCATTACAACAAACCACCATTGACCAACATGTTTTAACTGAAAGGTATTAAAATTTTTAAATATATAAATGTATAGGAATACAAACAGTACCTAAACAGTTTATTTAACAATAAACACAATGAAAATGTAATATTTAATAATTTTAATATACAGAGTGTACTTTTTTTAAAACAAACTTTTAGGAACGATTTCATAAAACAATATAAATTTTGTTATGTGTGTTTTCAAAATTCCTTGGATGCAAATATTTTTGCCTTATGTAAAATCAAAAATCCTCTAATTTCTATTACTTGAATAATATCTGGTTTGGTTTTAGTAGAATGCTCCATTAGATTTTCTTTGAACTTTAGTTTGGCTCTAAAAATAATATGGATTTAAAATATGTAAAACCTTAGGCGTTATTTACAACTTACGTCTGATCAAATCTTAGCTTTTTTACTGTTCTTTTAATTCTAAACGATGCAATGGGCAATAAGATAAAATCCCATATTTCGGTTGGGTTACTGGTTAGTAGTAGATCTTCCTAAAATAATTTTTAAAAACATAATTTTTTTAAGTTTTAATCTACACTTTTATCTAGGCAAATAAAGTTAAAAATATATTTATTTAAAAAAAACTGTTTACTTGTTATAAAATCTTTGGAACAAATACGATCATTTTTAAAACGATTTCGCTTAAAAGCCGCCTATTCAAATATTTTAATTCAATGAATGCATTTTTTCTTTCTGCAGACAGCTCATTTAAAAAATCTTCTGTTAAGCAGGCAGCAAACGGCAAACACATAACATTTTCTCTTTTAGGATGCATTGAGCACTTAACAACAGTACAAAAATCAGGCAATTTTTTGTTAAATTAATATTTGGAATTAAGTCAATTAATATTTAAATAAATTACATTGTTTAAATACAAATAACGTATATCCCTATCGCCGACCTATCAAATGGTGTCGCAGTGACACGGTCCTTATCGCAGCGACAGAGCATGTGGATGTTGTTCCCCTACAACGACACGGTGGAGGGAATTGTCGCTGGCGACACGACGTTGTTCTGAAAACGAGCCTTAAAATTATTTTTTAATTAAAACCAGTGATTTAATTGTAATTGCAATTAGTACGAAACTTGCATATTTAAACACTTATTTGTAGTAAAAAATTAAAAACAGACTCAAATAAAAAAATAGACTTATTGCCTTATTTGCTGTAGCTAAATATTTAAAGGAATCATTAGAAAATGGAAATTTGTACCATTCGACCTTTTACATGAAAGGTTGGGATGAGCACCATTACCCTACTTTCCTTTACCACATTAACAAAAACTATATAAAGTTTTATTTTTGCAATATACCAGTGAGCAAAAAAGATGCAAAAAGGTCTGTAAAACTGGCAATGAAAATCGCCAAAAATTGAAAATAAAAAAACGACAGAATTTGTTGCTTTTTTAATGCTAATTAGTTGCCAAATTAACGATTTTGTGGCCCAAACTGGTCCAGAGAAATTGGTAACAGGTCTAGCTCTCCATAAGTTTGCATGAATATTGGATACGGATATACGCTAAAAGTGCTTAATTTACTGCTCGTTTCTTGTAGAAAATATTTGAAAATGATTTTTTTTAATTTGGCAAAATATATACTGCATATGCTCTAGCTTTACACTCAATATCTTTTTAAATTTAATTTAAAAAATTGTTTAATTTTATTTTCTGGTTAGTTCTGGTTAACAATTAAATCTAGGTTGTTACCCCAGCCTAATACAAAAGTAAATACCCAAAACATAATATTTAAAATATGGGTAAATTATAAAAAACAACAGTCAAAAAACATAAATTTTACCGGTGCTTTTAGTGTACAAAAAACAAATTTAGCCTAATTTAGTTCAAAACAATTTAAAAAAAACAAAATAAAGTTTAAGGTTTTTAAAAAGTGTAGTTTGGGTGGTGAAGTTATGGTGTGGGCTGCTCTAAATAAACAGAACCGGCCTAAATTACGTTCGTTATTAATAGAATAAATGCTGTTTTAGTTAATAAAATGTAATTAAAGATTTTTTTTCCTTTATTGCAATATTTAAAAAAAAAACATATTTTTTTAAAACTAGAAAACACACCGATACACAATAAAAGAATTAAAAATAGTATTTGACTGTTTAGCAATTTAATATCAGGGTTCTAAATTTGACGGCACTCCTTAAGGAGTTATATACAGTTAGAAGGTCGAAAAAAAGCATATTTTCCAAAAAATTTTCTGACAAAACGTTTAGATTTATTGATCTAAATATTTGTACATGTGTATTAGGGTATCTTTAAACTGCATTTTAATAGTTAGTTATAATAAAAATATTTAAATGGAAAGGAGCTACAGCTGATCTCCGGGTGCTCCTCCCAAAAAAACGTTTTGCGGTGACCACTATATCTTTGAACTAGATCCTCTAAAATTAAAAACCAAACAGATTTCGTTAAAGTAATGTTTGGTAATAGGTCGACCGAAGTGGGCAGAATAATTTGTTTATAAAAACAAAAATATGTATCGGTGAGAAAAAATCCTATATTAATTTACTAAAAAATATATCTAAGAAGCTCCTGTTAAAATTTTTTACTTATCGGTTTACCGTTTTCGAGTAATGGTCACCGACTTTGAAAACACCATTTTGAGAAAAGCGCGTTTAAAGTTTAAAAACCACATAAAAGAACTCCGAAACGCCTTTTTAAATTTGCGTGTAACTTCGAAAATCTGGTTAGGAACGTCAATAACATTCAAAAGTCAAAGATCTAAAACATTGAGAAGCGTAAAGAAAGAATAACACAATTTTTGGAAAACATACCATAAAACAGTTCGCTTAGAAGAAGTGTTTTTAAAAGACTGCTGAAGGTGATCAAATAACGAGGTGAAAGTTTTCAGGATTAAAGAAACACTTTGAAAAATAAAACATTTCGTGTTTATACTTTTTCACATCAGTTTTAACCATTTAATATTTTTTTCGCTATATTTTTTTATCTTTGTGAAATCCCAAGAAAGCCTATAGCCTATAAATTTAAATACCAGAAGAACCACTAGTGTTTCTTTTATTCCCTGTTTCGTCAACGTTGTCTAAGCACTGAGATATAAAGTTTTTGTATTTTACAGCACCTTTTTAACAACGTGGTAGTTCCACCATGGACGTTATTTAATAAATATCCACTACCTAAAAATGTCTCTCCGGCCAGGGATCGATCCGGCGAATTCTGGCTTCCGAGATCAAAGCTTTGTTTATTTGTCCATCGGAGATTTATATATTGTCACACCCTGGTTTGGGGTTTAACTACGGATGTAGCTCAGGTATTTAAATAAAAGATGTAAATTAAAATAAACACTCAATTTTATTAATTAAATTTTCAAAGTAATTTTAAGTTACATAGGGTCTAGTGATGGTAGCACATTTTATAAATATACAAAGTAAATTATACTTACATTAAAGATGCAGTTGATGGAGGGACCCGAACACTTAGTATATTGAACAATATTGAACATAGCTTTTTAATTTCGCCCGCGCGCGTTACTTGCCGATACCGAATTCACCAAAACTATTTTCCGATTTACAGTGTTTGGCAATTCTGCAAATTGGGCGAATTTTTACATATCCTGTAAAACAATAGGTTTATAAACTTCTAAAACCGCTTAAACTGCAGAATAAATAAACTTTGTTTAATTTTGATATTTTACGCGAATCAAGGGGTTTGATGAACTCCCTAGATTGCTTAATTGTGAAAATAGGTGAATTTGTTTAATTTAGAATAATTTTAATTTTAAACAATGTAGTCTGCTGGAAAAATAATATTTTTTAAGTGAATGAACTTTTACGAAAAAATTAGAAATTATTGAATTTATATGTTACCAAAAATAAGTGTTTCTTGACAATATTGTAATTGTATTACCAATAAAATTTGTTAATACCTTTGTAATTTTATTATACAAGATATACTATTTTGCTAAAAATCATAGAATAGTAGCTAAAACCAACTTTAAATATTGTTTTTAGCACCAAACAGATGGAGCAGCAATGGAATATTTAACCAGTAAGATAGCATTGAACATGCTATCTTACTGGCTATTTAGATCATTTTTTGCAGATAACACAAAAAACTGATATTCTGATACTGGCTCAATATTTGTGTTATTGTTTTAGGTCAGTATTAAAAGTATTATGATCTATAATATCTATAAAAAAATAAATTTTTAGGATTAGGTGTAGTCTCATGCGACAATTTTAAATCTGCAAAAACCAAAAACATTTTGAATAAAATGCATAATGGAGGTATTACCAGATCACCTGCAATTAATAATTTTAAATTTATATTTATTTTAATTACCTCACCAGCAAATAAAATTTACATTTGTGTTTGTTTAAACAATTTAATATTAACAAAATAAACACTTAAATATTTTAAACTTATAAACTGTAAAATGGTTATTAAAACAGAAACAGTGCGTGCATCTTTTAATGCCAACAAATCATACCAGAGCAACGCAAGGGGTATGCATGCCCTTACTAAACTAAGTTTAATTATAAATGCTAAAAGGATTCTTTATAGTTAATCTGCTCCAAAATTTAAAAACAAAGTCTTTATATGGTTAAGGCTCCCATGATGTAAAATGATTCTGTATAATTTATACCTCACAGTATTAATTCTGACCCTCCATAAGAACTGCCCCTGCTTCTCTTGTACACCTACCTTTATTATTTCATTCTCTTTCTCGCTTTCTCTTTCTTTTTCGTCTGTTTTAAATAATAAAAAACTATTGGATATCCAAAATTTAAACGGCCATTTATTTTTCAACGGCACATTAAAATGTATACTGTCGTTTGACCCTTTTCGCTTCAAAAATTTCCAAATTACCACTATAAATTTGGATTTAATGGAATCGAAAAGGACCACCGATTTACGATACAATAGAATCCAATAAACAAAACGTTCGATTTAAAGGGTAAAAGATATTTTTTAACTTAAATAAATGTTTTCGAAGAAATATCAAACCAAATAATTCGGACGTGCTTTAAGTTAAAGAGAATACTGGATTTTGGAATAATATGTGGCTAGTAATATTGGGCAAATATAAATGTGAATTTATTAAGCAAAAAAATATACCAAGGACTTCATTTTTAAAATATTGTGAACACCCTGTATAAGGGGTATATGGGTTTTATTATTTTAATATTTATTTAATTATGTTGGCATTGAAGAAATCACATCCAAGAAATTAAAACAAATAATTGAAAAAATAGTGCAAGGTTTTTTGTCAAGAAGTCTAGGTCATATTTTTTTATTCAGGGTCAACAATGTGCTAAACCACCAAAATACTAAGTTCAACTTGGTATATATACAGAGATTGTCCTA
This sequence comes from Listronotus bonariensis, assembly GCA_014170235.1. NCBI lineage: Eukaryota > Metazoa > Arthropoda > Insecta > Coleoptera > Curculionidae > Listronotus > Listronotus bonariensis. The sequence goes on along the minus strand of JACEGR010003533.1, from coordinate 35,199 downwards.
ATAAAGGAAAAAGAAATAAGAGAAAATATTAGATAAGAAGTAGGTAGTAAAAGTAAAGTCAAGTATAAAGTTAAAGTTTTAGTTAAGCCCCGTACGGGCTACCCCTAGTGGGGGTATGCCAGTACTAAATTTAGTTAGTCAAATAGTTCCTGTAGTCTTATAGTGAAAGAAAAGATAGTTTTATTGTCCACCGGTCTCATGGTCCAAGAAGATAGTTCCATATGGTACATTTGCCCCAGTGACGTTAAGTGGCCCAATATTTCCAAAATTTAACGTCACAATATTTTTATGACAACTTTAAATATAAATGTTACAGTTAGACCTAAAAATTTTGGCTTAGCGTGTTTAATATACTGGGTGCCACGAGATTCGTTTCCAGCAGCCATTTTTTAAAATTTCGTTGTCGATACTGACCAAACTTGGCAGAGTCTTATCCAGAACTAGGTAACAAATATTTTTAATCTTTATGCTTTAAAAATAGGCTTTAATGATTTCCAGCTTTACTATACGTGATTAGAAATTTGGATTTCTAAATGTGACACCTGGTATATTTTCAGTTTTTTGGACAGACAGGCAAACAGAAAAAATGGCAGAAAAACCAGTAGCGTACAATTTTTTACGTCAGAAAAATTAGTTTGGGTATCGCCTTAGCGCCACTGAACTAAATAAATTTAACCCTTAACTGATGACATTGAGTCTGCCAGACTGTGTAAATTTTTTTTGGCGGATATCTACCACTACAAGTTAAGTGAATCGGTGAAACGGTGTATTGGTTAAAAATAGCAAGATTGGAAGGTTAAATGTGGCAAACTTTCAAGATATCTAAAAGGAATTAGGCTACGGCCACGATACCAAGCGTCTGCAACCAGCGGAAACCACAGAATGTGGGAGCGCTTCGTTTGGTTTTTATGGTAGCATAAAATAATTTTAATTTTTAAATTAGGCGAGTGCAATATACATACGTGAGCAAAAAGCCCTACCGCTGCGTTCGAAACGAATAAATATTATTTGCGAAGCGTTTCTGATGTTATAAACTGGTTTCAAAATTCTGTTTACCACAAAATATTAAAGCCAGTACCGGCTACCAGTACAGAGATTTGATACTCTAACTCGACTCTTTCGGTTGGTATGGTAACCGAGGCCCTATCCATCGTATTCCAGACATTCCCGAAAGAGATGTTTTAGAAGAAAAATAAAAAAAAGAGAAAAAAAATATTTTGCTTTAACTGCCAAAAAACACCATTTGCTTGCAGTGTTCAAAAAATGCTGCCATTTTTGTTGCAAATGCAATATAGATGTAAAAATTATTTTCTATATTTTATGTTTTGCACAATTTTTGACCTTTAGACTAAAAAAATATTATAGGTGTTTTTACTTGCACTTTTATCACATTGAAAACTTAATTAAGCCCAAAATAAAGATTTAATTTTCATTTTAGGCTAAAATTAAAATATTATTTAAGAGAACGACATTTTGATTAAAGTTTATTAGCTAAGGCCCACTCATGTCTTTAATTATGATTTTTTATTTTATCAAATAAATGATTAAAACAATATACGAGAATACACCGTTTGTTTTAATATGCCAAGATAAAAATTATTTTATAATTTGTGTATTACCGTAGATGTAGGAATTTCAAGAGTCTGCCAAACTCCGTGTCACCTTCAGTGACAAATCAAATCCCCTATATAAAGCGGTCGCGACATTTCGCTATATGAAGGTGGTGGCTTCAACGTCACTAGGAACACTTTTTGGTCATGTTATTAAATGAGATATGTGTCAAAATCAGTCCCGAAGAAATACAGTTTATAGTTTTATTAGAAAAACCGTTTACACCACACTTTTTAATTATTATTAAGTTACAACTTTTTCGATTTTAAATAAAAAACATTTGGTATCACATCTTTTACTAAATATTACTGTTAAAACAATGCAAAACGAAAAGTACAAATTCTAAACGCCACTGGATTAATTATCAGCTGTCAAAATATAGTGACTTTATCCAGTCTTGCTAACATTTCCCTGTCACATCATCCAGTTAGAAATGTAAACAGGCAATGCGTGGAAAGAAGACGGTCATACGCGAATGACGGCATGTAAACATTTCAGATTGGATGAGTAATGGTGTTTGCTTTGTTATTGCATTACTGGCCGATATACCTTTAAAAAGGCTGATACAGTATACCGAGTGCCCACGATAGTACTAGAAGGCTTGGTATTTTCGTGAGAAGTGTTACACGATTTTAAAATTTTGATATGTGGCTGAAAAGGATGCAGATTTCTAATATTTCAGATTTTATGTGGCCCATCCGGCTTAACCGAAAGTGCTCTTAACTTTGCTATTTTAAATAAAACACCCTACATATTTTTCCAAAAATTAATTCTACAAGCAGTTCCAAAAATACATGTACCATGTCATTCCTATTTTAATAGGGTTTTGAGAAAACGACGTTTGAAAATATCATGTTAACTGTAATTTTCATTTATTTGTTAAAAGAATATGATGGTAAAAAGAGCTTAGGCGATTTTTTTACACATATATAATAAATTATTAATCCCATTACCTCAAAACTGCAATTTCCGGTTTTTGCCGGAAGTACCACTGAAATAGACTTTCGGCAGTAAAAGACTTTAATAGTTTAAATGGAAGCCACTAGCTTTAGCCTTAAATTAAAACTTTACAATTATTTCTTTATCTTTTTTATATTATATCCTATCTCTCAACCTAGTAGTTTTTAAGTTTATAATATGTGCAAAAACTAATTAGGATAGGTATTACATGTGGTTCATGTATTTTCTTGGAATTGCCAGTAAAATTAATTTAAAAAATATATACGAGGGGTGATAAATAAGTAATTATAATCGAGTATTTCTAGAATACACAAAAATCCGAATTATTATTTATTCGCTAGCTTATATATCCACTAGTTCTTTCACAAAAAAAAATTTTTTAGGTCGTCATTTTGGGAGTTTCATTTATTTTAATACGAACTGTTGAAGAGAACACATGAAAATGGAGAAAAATGAAGTAAGAGCTGTCATCAAGTACCTCTGCCTGAAAAAAATGTCTACCAAAGACATACACAGCGACTTAGAGGAAACATTGGGGGACTCTGCCCCTCCCTATTCCACAGTCGCACGTTGGGCAAAAGAATTTAAGCTGGGAAGAACCTCCACTGAAGATGAACATCGCGAGGGGCGCTCATCCACGTCTCTTACTGCAGAAAACATAAAAAAGTGGAAGATATCGTGTTGGCCGATCGAAGAGTGACCGTGAGGCATGTAGCTGAGGTTACAGGGATCTCGTATGGCAGCGTTCAAAAAATCATTGTCAACGAATTGCATATGAAAAAGGTCTCTGCGCGTTGGGTGCCTAAAATGTTAACCGACGAGCAAAAAAGAAACGAATCGACATTTCGAGGGTGAATCTTCAAAGGTTCCAGGCCGATAAGGAAAATTTTCTGCTGCGTTTTGTAACCATGGACGAGACCTGGATCCACCACTTTGATCCCGAAACCAAACAGCAATCAATGACTTGGAAACGAGCCTCTTCACCAACGCCGAAGAAATTCAAAGTGTCAAGTTCAGCGGGAAAGGTTATGGCGTCTGTTTTCTGGGATGCTAAAGGAATTATTATAGTGGAATATTTGGAAAAGGGGGCTACTATTCAAGAAACGGGGTTCGAACTGCTTGAACACCCACCCTATTCGCCAGATCTAGCTTCCAGTGACTTCTACCTCTTTCCTCGGCTCAAAGAACACCTCCGGGGCAACAAATTTGAGGACGACAGTAAAGTGATGGCCAGGGCAAATTCAATACTACGGTCAGAGAGCGAATGCAACAGGCTCTGAATATAGTAGCTACTTGGACGGAAAAGGTTGGTTTAAAAATCAGTCCAACCAAATCCAGAATAGTGCCTTTCACAAAAAGAAGAAAACTAGAGGGGTTGGGTCCTCTTAATCTTCAAGGCACTGAAATACCAATGATGGGGGAGGTTAAGTATTTGGGGGTTATATTGGACTCAAAACTCACCTGGAACCACCATTTGGACAAAGTAATCAAAGAGCGGAAATAGCACTAATTCTGGCTCGCAGAACATATGGCAAAACGTGGGGACTAAGACCACAAATGGTTCACTGGTTGTACAATACTGTGGTGAAACCAGCCATAACATATGCATCCATTGTTTGGTGGACCAAGACCAGACAGCACACGGCTATGCTTCGGCTGGGCAAGGTGCAAAGACTAGCCTGCCTTGGCATAGCGGGATGCATTAAAAGTACACCAACAGCGGTCTTAGAGACCCTACTTGACCTCCCGCCACTGCATATAGTGGTACAAGGGGAGGCGAGAATGGGGTTATACAGACTGAAAAATAACCTGAGCAACACAAAAGTTAGATCAGGACACATGGAAATAAAAAATATCATAAGGAGTCCCATAATGGATATGAGGACAGACTATATGACCCCACAAATCGTACCCAGAAGACCCTTTCAGGTGACAATACACCCAAGGGAGAACTGGGCAAACGAAAATTTCAGACTCTCTCTTCGAGGTCAAACCTGGTATACGGACGGGTCCAAAACCGAAGAAGGGTCAGGAGCAGGTGTCTACAGTGAGATGGGAAACACTCGTTTGACCTTTCCACTGGGAAACCACGCCTCTGTATTTCAAGCAGAAATTTTTGCGATCTTACAATGTGCCAGGATTAACAACCAAAGGCCCCGCACAAATTGTACAATCAACATTCTTACGGATAGTCAAGCAGCCCTTGGTGCACTAATTAATCCCAAGGTATCGTCTTGGCTGGTACTAGAATGCCTCGAGGAACTCAGGGAACTGGCGGAACGCAACAACACGAGGTTGATGTGGGTGCCAGGGCATTGCGGAATTCGAGGCAATGAAAACGCAGACGAACTGGCTAGAAGGGGTCAGCCACGACATACGTCGGGCCAGAACCAGTCCTTGGAGTGCCAAAGAGTACATTCCGGAGTGCGGTACAAAACTGGGTAAAGGACCAGCAAAGACTGCACTGGGAAAGGCTTCCTCAACACATGCATGGGAAAATATACATCAGTGGACCATGCACAAAAAGAGCTAAAGAACTACTCAAAATGGGTAGGAATCAGCTAAGAACGATCACAGGTTTCCTCACCGGACATGCTCCAGTGAAAGAACACCTAAATAAAATGGGATTATACAACGGAGATCTGGACTGCAGATTATGTGGTGCAGAGACCGAAACAGTATCCCACATACTGTCAGAGTGTGAGGCACTGGATCACAAAAGACAGGCAATCTTCGGGGATATTAGAGTGCCCCCGGAAACATATGGTACGCACCCAGCAGACCTATACCGCCTTCTTCAAGGAACTAGGGTACTGGAATGGGTACAATAAAATGGGAGTTTGGTACAATAAGCCTTCAGGCTGCAGTGCCACCGGACATGCAGACGGCTCCCTGGAAAAAAAAAAAAAAAAAAAAAAGTTATGGCCGCAATAGAAGCATTTTTGGAGGGTCAAGACAAAGAATTTTTTTAAGGGAATCATGGGTTTAGAAAGAAGATACACTAAATGTAATAACTTGTTAGGAGACTATGTTGAAAAATAAAATAGTTTTTTAACCTAATATTTCTGTTTCATACTGATTATCATAACTTATTGACCCTCGTATATAGGGTTTTTCATTTAAAATAACAAAGTTAAGAGAACTTCCGGATATGCCATATAAAATCTAAAATATTAGAAATGTTGATATGTCCGACCAAAATTTCAAAATGTGTAACATTTTTAAGAAGATTGCATGGTTGCTAGTAATTTTATAGACATCCGGTATAAATTACTCTTGACTGTCACCAGTCAAGGGTAAAATAGAATAGTCTATCTTTATCTATCTATTTTTTTCTTCTTATGCTACAATTAACACTGAATAATTATATTACATTTGGGTACTGGGTATTTTAAAAGAAAATTCAATATTATTGTAAAATACCTATTATATGGATTTCAAAGTAATTAAAATACTTGTATAAATTTAATAATAAATCTAATTTTTGTTAAAATTAAGAAAATTAAGGGATTTTAAAAATATTTTTTGTCGTTGTGACCTTACTGTATTTTCTAAACAAATGTTAATTAAAGATGGAATCTTTTGAGCCCCCACAGTAAACAAAGATTTTGAAAATTTAAAGTGACAATGGTAATAAGGAAATTATTTGCACCTCAAAAGTAGCTAATATTAAATATTAGTTCTTGGACACCCATTAAAATTTCTGAAAAAAAAAATTAAATGTAGTTGATGGTACAGTTAATATAATAGCATTGTAACATAATTTACTGATCCTATGCAAGGTAGAATATACTAATTTTTTTCCAATTTAAAAATGGACTGATATATAGGATGTTCCATTAAAAAAAAAAACATAAGTTTGATATAGATATTTTTTTATAAAAGTTATAATTCTTAATCAAGTTCTTAACACACCTACATATGCCGTTTTGTACTAGAGACCAAGGCGTTTGTTGTATCTTGGTATTAGATAATATTATGATAAATATTTTACGTGCCCAACGATTTTATTATTTGTCTGATCAATACCGCAGATTGATGAAAAGATTAGTGCGATCATGTAGCTAGGACTTATCCAATTATTTTTTTGCTTTTAGTACATAGCCTACATTAGTTTTTTGTAATAAATATATTAGCACATATTTTTTTATATACATATACCTTATTTATTATCAAGTCTTTAGTTTTGTTGTTACTTAATAGTTTTTATTCTATTAAGTTTATTTAATGTCCTACTGTTACTCGGTTTATTTCCTGACAAATTTTTGCAATCTAACCAGGGCCGTATTATCCATTAGGCTGACTAGGCTACAGCCTAGGGCGCCATGAAAAAATAGGCGCCAGACAGGGGAGTAATAGGCGCTACACAGAGGGGTTTTAAAAAAGTTTAGGTTTTGTTTAGGGATTTTTGGTGACTAATTTCTCTATGAATAAGGTGCTTTGGGAATAAAATAGGTAAATAGGCGTGAAAAGGAGGGGATGACTTTTTTTTAGTCATCAAATTTTATTTCGGGTGGTGAAGTAAGGCGCCCAGAGCGCCTGGCACTCATAATAGGCGCTACGGAGGAAAACACCTTTTTTTTTGGTCTTTAAAAATGGAAAATAGGCGCTCCAGGAATTCTAGCCTAGGGCGCCTTAAACAGTTAATACGGCCCTGAATCTAACTTTTCTATACACAAACCTTCAAAAGACTTTACTCGACTCAGAAATATGTAAGCTTTTCCTTCCTCACAATATGAGCCTAAAAAACTATTTTAAGTTTTTTAAAATTAGCTCTATTCTAGTAGTCAAGCTACAAATGGAGTAAAATTTTGTATTTATTAGTTTTGACCATGCAAACAGTTTTCCCAAAATTTCGTTTTAAAACTGAAAAATGTTTGGTCCATTTATCCCTATTCTGGGAAACACCGTATTATGTTGTCTTATATATTTATATATTATTAAAGATAGACAAAATCTAAAAACTATGTAAACTTTTTTATGATCATTCGGCCTAGAATTTGTAAAACCACACTCGTGTGTACCAAATATCAGATCGATCGGTTGTCAGTCAGTGCATACGATTTTAATTACTTAATTTGACCCAAACAAGTAACCTGAGCAAGCTAAATAAAAACGTTTAAAAATAGTTTGTGCCCATATTCCAAGATCCGTTTGTATATTGATTTGTATATTTTTGCCTTCGTTCTTATGGTCGTTCATTCATTCTTAAATGCTAGAGCTTAAAAGTATTTATTTAGCTCGACCAATTGTTCTACGTTTAATAGTCTTATATGTTCGTTAAAGTTTAGCTCGACATGCTTAAATATTTTGTAACAACTGCAGCGTTTTCAGATGCGTTAGAGTTAATGTTATCTGTAATTAAAGATGCTGCATATCTTATACTGGCTTCGTTTTAAAGTCATGGTTCAATGATTTAAAATCAGACTTTTAAAATAAAGATATTTACCTCAATATCTTTATATTTATATTTTTTAAAATAAAAACTTTTAAACAAGAACAAATTTTTTTCTTTACTGTTCACTTTATTTACTTTGATAAGCGTTACGGTAAACATAACAGGGGGAAATTTTACTGACTACGCTCACGCTCCTCTGGTTTCTAAAGTCGACCAAATTTATTGCAACATATGTTACATTCAATATCTTAATCAGGAATCTTCTGCTCTCTTTAATTCCAGGCACGTCCGACACTCGTGGTTTGTGACTCCTTCGGAATACATTTATTTGCGTTGAAAAACATCCCCTGCACTTAAAAGCGTAACACTTTAGTTATTGGTTTCTATTGTATCGTAAAACGGTTGGTCCTTTTCGATCCCATTAAATCCGAATTTATAGTGACTATCCAGGAAATTTTTGGCGAAACGGCTTGGAACCCGGAATAAATTTAAATATTTTGATAGGTTGGGAAATTTATAAATTATCGGATATAAACATATTTAACCTTTTTATTTACAGGTTGTTTTCCAACTGTGGTAAAAAAATAAGGGGTTATTTTAACGCTAGTTTAATACAGGGTGTCCGGGAATATGTGGGCAATTTCTCGGATTGATATAGAACACATGAAAATAATATGACAAGTTTCTATAAACTTTTTCGAAAGTCCCTGTTTTCTGAGATATGTGCCCTTAAAGGACGCTGCTGAAAATCCGTGTTTTTTTTTAATTTACTTTTATGAGTACTTGGTATAATTATTTTTATTTTATATGACAGATATTACTAGAGTTATGTTATCTGTAATACTAAGAACTCCTTTAAATGGTACCCTTGTAGAACATTTACATTTATTAGGGCGCCGGGGAAGGACCCTCACACAATAGTACTAATTATTTTTACATTCTGTATATCAGAGAAATAAAAGTATTTTATCTAACTTGGACCCTTGGCTAAAAAAGGTACTTTTGTTTAATGTCGATAAATTAAAGCGTTTTTGACCAAAATAAATATTTGTTTTGTGGAAACATCTAAAAGCATTAGGTTATTCTGTGTAATGAGCACTAAATAACTTACTATTTTTTTTTGTTTTCACGACAATTAAAATTATTGTTGCATCATTCTTGTAATAATTAAAGCCAAAGAGAATGCATAAGTTTACAGGGATCTCATGTTAAAATAAGATCCAAAATTGTTTAACGCAATCTTATTTAAGCAAAAAAGTGCTTCGCTTCAATTATTGGTATAAAACAGGAGCACCTTTTTTGGCTATGGGTTATACTATTAGTAGAAGAGGTAGTTTGAAGTAACGTTAGGCCTGTAAGGCTAAGCACGACAATTATCACCTGGCAAGCATCAGCCCTGCACATCATCACCCTGTATGGTTTTTAAAAAGTAAAAAAAATATAAATAACATGGATCTGTAAACTTAAATTTTTTTAGGATTAAGTTCATTCATGGTAAGGTTTAAAAAAATGACAGGCATTTTCGATAAGCACAATTACCTGCCAGGCGAACTGAAACGTGTGGTATACAGTGCATATCTTTGATGTCTTCTCCTTTTATTTTTTTTAACGGATCAAATTAAAAAGTTAAACTTTAAGATATAAAATTGATACATTAATAATATATTTTAAAGTAAAATTACTCTATGAAAATTTTAAGATGGCGGCTGGACGCCATCTTGGACAAAACAAGTTAGAAGTAGAGGGGTTCTTGTGCTACATAATCTTAGAACCCCTGATGAGTACTTTATAACCCTAGAATAAAAAGTCAATACCTTTGCCCAATACAAAATGACGGTACATTAAAAATTACCTAATTTGACTGATCATATTTCCAAAAACAATAAGGTAAGATGTACCTAATATGGTTTTTCTTAAAGCTTTTTGAGAGATCTTTTTAACGGTGATACTGGTGATAATATTCAGGGTAAAAAAAAAAGAATTTTTTATTAAGTTTGGAAATATGGCCATCTTATTCAGGTATTAAGTAATTTTTAAAATATCGCTGCTTTGTATTAGGTAAAGGTATTGACGTTATATTCTAGGACTATAAAGTGCTCGTCAGAAGCTTTAAAATGATGTTCCACAAAAACCTCCTTTTCATTTAACTATTTTTTCCAAGATAGCGTCCAGCCACCATCTTGAAATTTCCATCTGTTAATTTTACTCTTAAATATAGTATTTATGCATCAATTTTATATCTTAAAGTTTAACTTTTTAATTTGATCCGTTAAAAAAAAATAAAAGGGAAGACATCAAAGATATGCACTGTATACCACACCTTTCAGTTCGCCTGGCAGGTAATTGTGCTTATCAAAAATGCCTGTCATTTTTTTAAACCTTACCATGAATGAACTTAATCCTAAAAAATCTCAAGCGTACAGCGCCAAGTTTTTTTATTATTTTTTAAAACTTTTAAAAACATTCAGGGTGATAATATGCAAGGCTAATGCTTGCCAGGTGATGATTTTTGTACTAAGCGTGCTATGACTCACTATACAAATTTCCAGCCTTACAGGTAAAACGTTACTCGAAGGGTTCGCTAGCTCTGGCAATAGATTAAAAAATACTACTTTACTTACAGAATATAGTAATATATAGGGGATAAAAATAATTAGCAATATCGTGTAAGGGTAACCGAAATAAATAAACATAAAGCTGTTTTAAATAAATTTTTTATAGTTATATGGGTCCATTGTAAATACCCATTTTTTGCAAGTGTTTCCTTAGATAACAGTATCCTGTCAAAAGTCCTACTACTCTTGAAAGGATCGTCTAGTGTCTCCTATGCATGTCTTGGGCCAGGTGAAGTATGTCAAAGAGCAAAATTTTGTTTTTAAAACAATTTTTCTATTGTTGTTATGATTACCTTTTAGGAGAGTCTAAATAGACCCAGCTCTTACTAATTTATCAGCTTTTTTATTGACTTCTATTCCCGAGTGTCCAGGAATCGACATTTATATCCTTTTGTTCCTGTTGTTGTAAATTTCGGTCATGTGGTCTGATCTTACGTTCAAGGGCTGTAGGCCGATGATTCCCGTTACCCTAGTGTGACCATGTCTTCCAGGATGTTGCTTCCACGTTACGTAGGCGCTATTAATGACCGTCTTGATAAAGATGTCTAAGGGCGTTCGGCTCAGGATCATTTTCATCCTTGCTTTAAGTCACCAGATTTTTTCAAACGCATGCTTCTACATCTCATAAAGCACATTTTTGCTTTTTTCAGATTCTTTGTTATTCGTTGATTCCCTGTTAATTTAGTATCCAGAATCAGACCTAGCCATTTCACCTTCCTAACAGTTTTTATTCGCTCATCAAATATTTTAAGGTTTTCATAATTCCCTGTATTTATTTTCTTTGTGAACGGCAAAGTAATGGCAGATAATAATTAATTTGAATGATCCTGTATATACTTTTCTTTATAATCTAATAATAAAATCATTTCGTTTTCTTTAATTACCACTTAAACCGTTTAAAAAGGTATAATTTCTGACATTTCTCTATTATAATTCAAATTATCGGCTTAAGGTTCTAAGTTTAAAACTTAAAGCAAGAAGATCCATAATTTTAATTTAAATCATTATTTTAAGTCCTCAAAAGATAATTTAGCAAACTAACTTCAAGAAAGACTCGTTACCGGTTTATCGGCGTTGAAAATTTAATTGCACAAGATTTAAAGAGAAATCATATCTAAACTAACCATTAAAACATTTGAGGGTATTTTGGGGTGGAATATATTTGCGACATAAATAGTCTAACGGGTTAAATCGATGCGCCATTTACGGTTAAGCTTGGAGAATTAAAGAGATTTATGCAGCGATTACTTAAATTGAGGACTTGGAGTTATTGTACTGTAAAAAGATAAAGAAAAAAGTAAGTTTAAAATAAACTGCTTTGCGATAAGTATCCGAAGTGCTGCATTTAAATATTCAACCTTTTACTGGTCGCGCCAGGTTTTAGCACAGCCTTGGTCGCTGCGGACTCCTAGTCCGTAAGTAAATAAAATTGTTTTTCTTTTATTTTAAGGACATTTATGACAATAAAACAACTATATAACAAAAAAAACTTTATTGTAAACTTAATTATGCCAGCAAATATGGAAATACACTGGTTAGGTGTGCTATTTTGCCTTGTTGGAAATATGAAAAACCTATAACTTAAACCAATGACCTAAAATATAAAAGAAACATATTAGGAACTTGCAAAATATTTGAGGAGGTAATCTGTAAACCGCAGCTTTTGCATAAGAGATTATTTTAAGAAAAACAGCTTTCTGTTGCAAATTTGAATAATATGTCAAACATTTTTAAGAAGTTGGAATAGAATGAATACAGTTACTTAAGAAAATCTCTAATTTGGCCATGGAACACTATTTAAAATATAATATTCCATACACAACTCGGTTTTGTTAATTTTGTCAAAAACTGCGGTTTGTAGATCACGTCCTCATTTATAAACATGAAAATAACAATTTAGTTTTTCCACGAGACCGTTTTAAAGCTCTCTGGACAAATTTTTATAAAGTGTTGCAGACATACATAGGTGTGACATTTTCTGCAAAAATATCGAGTGAGGAGATTTTTTTTCTATCACATATAGAACATCCTTGTCAAACAATCTCTTTGTTGTCCAAAATATCCTCTAAACGATCAGTTTCATGTATGTCTAATTCAATAGCATCCTCTTTCCCTACATCGCTGTCATCCATTGGTAGTTTTTGATCGTCAGTGAATTGCACACATTCTTTTATTAATTTCTGTAGAAATTTTTGTTCTTTTACATACATGGCAATTATAACATATGTAATGTGTCATAATTATAGCTTTAAATATACAAATAAATATACTTTGACAAAAAAGAAGCCAAACAACGCAGACCAATATAAAATCACTTTTTGTTATTTTACTGGTCGCACGCGGACTTATAGTCCGCAATCCCGAATTTTTCGTTAAAACGAACAACTAACGACCTGCTTAGTCAGTCATGCAATAAAAGACACCTTTGTCCGATAATACTGTGAACCGCAGCTTGGAAAGGGCGTATATAAATATAAGCTTTCAAATCTTAGTGCGTATACCTACTATTTTTAAACTTATATAATCCTATTTCCAAAACCATAACAGTAAATATATAAAATTTGGGAGTTTAATTTATTTAAAGTATTTTTGCAACGGTAATATAGTATACAGGTTGTTTCGTTAAAAATCCTGCTAATGGCCATATTTCCGAACTATTAAAAAATAAATATAATAAATGTGGTATTTCTTATACTATAAAATGTGGTATTTGTCAATGGTTTTAAAAAGCCATTTTTAATGGTGAAATAATATATGAGGTTTTTCCTTAAAAAAAATACTTTTTGTCGTACCCAGTATATCTAAAGAGATAATAAAAATCTAAACTAAACAAACTGATATTCCTAATTACGATAAAAAAATAAAAAGGTTTAGGCGGGTGTAAATTTATAACTAACACCGGTTACATATATTTTTATATACCTTCTAAAATTAAACAGAAATATACAGTGTATACAAAAAGCCTGAAAAAGCTTAAATATTTTGGAGAGTTTTGAATTAAATTAGATAAAATTTGGTGCCCCAAGATAAAACCATTCTCTGAATTTAATATTGATATCGGCGATATCGCCATTTTTTAAGTTTTTTAAAAATCAATTTAAAGTTTCTAAATTTAAGTAAGATACCTATTTTTTTATTATTATTGGCTTTTAGCTCTTTTTAACTATGTAGTGGTATAAAGGTCCAATTAGTCTCTTTAAATAATAATAGCAAAACATATTATTATGTTTAAATTGGTTAAAGTAATAGGAGTAAAATGTGTAGGTATTATCTACCATTATACTTTACATCTGTTAAACTAACGCCTTGTCAGTTTTGACATAAGAAATGCCTGGTTTTAGTTTAAATGACAAAATGCTTCGTTTAAATAAAAATAAACAATTAGTGTGGATTTTTTTATAATCTTGTATGTCTGTTGAATTTTGGTAATATTGAGTATTATTGTTTATTTTATCTAAGAATTCGATTTATGTCAGAACTGTTAAGCCACCAGTTTGAAATTTGCCCGGTATAAACGGTTATATCTACGCACTTTACACTTATTATATTTTTACCAAATTAAACATGTTTTCTACTATTATATCTTTAAAAAAATTGACTTTCATACCATTGCATAGCAAATAAAAGGGGGAATCCAATATTAAAATAAAATAAAAATATAGGTATTAAGTTTTTAAAAACGTTAAAGTAATTTTAGCGTATTAGAGATTAAAAAACCATTGTCTTAATTAAATGACCTTGGCTTAGTGCACCTTAAGGTAGAAATGTTTTAAATAATTTAGAACGGTGAAAGTTTTAGATGAAAATTAAAGAAGAAACTGTTTAATATTTAAAAAAAAATACCTCTAACTATGAGGTAGAATCAGCTACATTTATAATGGTTATTAAATCATTGCATTCAATGTGATTAAAAATAAATTTTAGCAAAAAAATTTAATAGGTTTAAACGAAGCGCAATTTACCATTAAGCTGGGCAAATTAAAGATATTTATGTGGGCAATAATTTAAATTTAGAATCAAGTGCACTTGCTGTAAAGTAATTAGAAATAAAATACACCCCAAATAGGCTTTCATAAAACTGCTCATGGAGGTTAACACAACATCTGGATGCTAGCATTTGGTTAAATATTAAATAAATTACATTTTTACAGTTTTGTTAAAATGTTTTGGGCAAATACTACGTGTCTTTTTTAATTTTGTGACATTTCACGAAGGCTTATGCCTAAATACCGAGTACCATAAGTACCGGGTTATTGGATGTTTAACCTATCTTTTACTTTACTTCTTTAACGTTATCCAAGCACTGAAACATGCAGTTTTTGCATTTCACAGCGCCTTTTAGACAACACGGTAGTGACACCACAGACGTGTTTTTTAGAAGCTACTACCTAGGATTGGCAGAATACTACACAGAGGCTTTGCTATAACCATTTGTAAGGTGACGAGCTATTAAAAACCCGCTGGAGGGAATGAAGATTCGAACCCGGGTCTCTGCGCTGAGAGGATGGTACTTTAGCCGCTACACCACGCTCGGCACAACACACTGTAAATTATACCATACATTTTTTGATGTTATTTAAACTTTGGGGTATAAAATTTATGCAAAAATACTATCTTTTAAAATAAAATTGACAAATACAAATTTTAAGATAGCTGCTGGGCGCCATTTTGAAAAAAAAATAAAAGGAGGCTTGTGGCACATTATTTTAAAGATCTAGGCTAGTATGTTATATCCCTAAAATAAAAAAAAACTAGACTTAAGCTTAGCTAGCTTAAAAAAAACACATTAAGTACATCTAACTTTAGTAGTTTCGGAAATATGGCCATTTAAATAAGGTTTTTAGGTATTGTATTTAATAGTCATTTTGAGTTGGTTAAGGGTAATGACTTTTTATTCTAGGGTTATAAAGTAGGTACTCATCGGGAGTTTTAAAACTATGTACCACACGACTTACCTTTCTTTTTCATTTTTTAATAAGATGGCGCCCAGCAACCATTTTGAAATTTTTTCTGTAAATTTCACTTTAAAATATATACTACGTTTATATCGAATAGTTCAAGCTGGCTTAAAAACAAAGCGGCTGTGAAGCGATTTCCAAGTCTACGTGTTTATTTCGGTGGCTTGAAAGTCGATTGAAAATCGAGGTCAAGCACATTTCAGGCCATTGTTGTACGCATGCGGCAGTTTTGCATCCTTGCAACTTCACAGTAGACATCAAATGAAAAACAAACCTCACTTGTTTTCGTCCCGTTTTGTGTGCTGTTGTTGGTGTGAGCGTGTTTTATAGTGGTTTTTCAACTATTTTTCAACTCATATTTTTATAAAAATGTGAAAATCATATATAAAATTAACACTGATGACGTTCGAGAAAGCATTAATCTGAAGTTGGGTAGTTATAAAGCCCGCTTGAATCGTTTATATCGTGTTTCTAATCGGCTTCAGTAAAGTCAACCCTACTTATTTTCAGACTTGACTTGAACGATGCAAGTCACTTTCAAGCGCGTTTATATCGCTTTTTCAAGACACTTTTAAAAGCCGCTTTAACTCGAGCTAGCTTCAACTATTCGATATAAACATAATGATAGTGATATTTATGCATCAGTTTTATATCCCAACGTTAAAATTTTTTAAATTAATTTGTTCAACATTAAAATATGCACTATATTTAATTTTGTTTTTTTAGTAGGTAGCTGTTGCAGTAGGTAATTTATCAGTATTATTTGACTTGTAAAAATATAATTTATATTTATATGCACATTTACAGTTTGTTATATAATAAATTTGTCCAGCCTGGCTCGTTATAATTTAATTTTTTTCTTCTAATAAAAATTAGAAATTAAAAAAAACAACAGGAAAAAATTCAAATAAACCCGTTTATCCAAATTTATACTATTTAAGGTCATTGTTTGGGTGTCTCTTTATATTTTGTAGACAAAAACAATAGGGGTGGTCTATTTCCACTATCCCATTAATTCTAAAATAGTGCGAAAATATTTGAAAAATATTTTTTTATATTAGCAATATTTTTTTAATTTTTGTTTTTTGCGCTTTTCGTTTAAGGATAAATTATAAAAACGGGATGGTCTTTTCATAGGATACATGGCAAAAATCTAGAAAGAATGAGACCGCTTTGGTCCTGGTCCCGAGGTATAGCGACCTAACCCTGTTCAGCCTTATTGACCCCTATAAACTGGCCGGTCGTCTGATACAAAATAAAGAAAAACCTCCCAAAAAACCCAAGAAATTCTAATTAAAAAAAACAACGTTTCGGTGGCAAGTCTGTTACCGTTGTCAAGATAAAATTAAGTTAAAAAATTAAAATAAAATTTACCTACTGTTTTAATTACAAATGTTTAATTAGTTTTTAAGCTTTTAGTTGGAAATATTCTAAGAATATTTTGACATTTGTGTCAAAAGTTACAATAATTACTGGCATAAAAACGTTATTTTTTCGTCATTTTACTATCGCGATATTCCTCTAATCGTTAACTTTTGACTTTATGATTATAAAGCAAACCACCCTTTATTTTGAACAAGAAATCACCTCCTAAACGGTTTTGCAAATTGTTAAAACATACTCTATATATACAGGTTCAGCGAAACAAAACGGGAAACAGACAATCCAACTCTTTTAGTTAGTCGAACACGTGTCAGGAATCAAATAGACAAAGAACGACGACATGTCAATAAGATAACCCATCATTTGCGCTTTATTGTTTTAATAAACCAAAATAAAGTAATAATCTATTTTTTGTTTTAGAAATAATATGTAATAATCACTACATCACCACTATCGTAAAAAATAAATTTAGAATTGATAGTAGGGTGTAAATTGTGTGTGTAAATATTTTATCAATTTTTATTTTATTCTTTGTCTTTAGCAATAATTTTGCAAGTTTAAGCGTAAAAATAAAAACTGACATTAGGGTGTATTGTTAAAAATACTAAACGATATCTCCATAACTTGTTAGTTTTTTCGTATGATTTTTTTCCTAAATAAAAAATAAAT
Organism: Listronotus bonariensis; assembly: GCA_014170235.1. Taxonomy (NCBI): domain Eukaryota; kingdom Metazoa; phylum Arthropoda; class Insecta; order Coleoptera; family Curculionidae; genus Listronotus; species Listronotus bonariensis. Next base: position 17,605 of record JACEGR010003533.1, on the reverse strand, counting down.
TAATTAAGCAAATAATAGGTTATAATCACCAATCACACCAATTTTTATACTAATATCGTAAAAATAAAATTTTAACTGACAGTATGGTGTATTATTAGGAATACTAAACAATATCTTCATGACTTGTTATTTTTTCATGATTTTTTTTCAAGAAGAAATAAATTAAGCTGATAAATTGCACAAAGCTGTGTAAAAAGTATACTAAATTCTTTTAAAAACAAAAGAACGATATTTAGTTTAAAATTACTGATTCTCTGACTAATGTAAGTGGAAATATTTTACTAAATTTTGTTTTCATTATTTGTCCTTAGCAATAATTTTTTCAAATTTAAGCATATATATTATTGTTCTTTTTTTTTAATCGGTAAAAAAATCAAAACCGATATGAAAAACACAATCTTTGAAATTCCACTTATATCTTTACTAGTTATACTACTTTTCGTTATTACAAAAGTTTTATTTTTCTTCCTTTGGATTACGTCGAGAGTTTTGTTGTATTAGAAGTAGGTTGGTATTTTATGTTTTATTTGTTTTCTGGGAGATTAAATTTAAACAAAATATTATTTGGCTTTTCTCTAGAATAAAATTATTTAATTAATTTAATTAATTTTCTTAAAATGTTAAAGAAACTTTTTAATTTTATTCTGGAGAAAAGCCAAATAATATTTTGTTTAAATTTAGGTAGGTATTGCCAATAAATAAACAAAACAATATTAATTATAAGAAAAAACAGAAAAGTTTGTATATTGCAGATCTAAGGATTTCTTTTTCTATAATTCTTGTTATACTAAGTGTCTACGAATCTATTTAACAATCCATAACCTTAAGAGTATTAGTAATATTAAAATGACACTTGGTATAAGTAAATGGCATGGGAAAAGAAGAGTTTTCGCATATCTCTTATTTTATGCTAACTTTCGGTTTAACCGAAAATAACTTCAATTTTGAATTTTTAAATGGAACACCCTGCGTATTTTAATATTTTTGGATTTCTGAGAAAACTATAATTAGTAATTTGTCATTTTTAAAAGTTTTTACGCTTACTTGATATTTTGAGAGTCGTTTGGAGTAATGCATCTAGTTGGTCATGGTCCTTTATTTATGACTTTATTTTCATTTAATCACAAGTAAATTGGTATCGTTGGATTTGTCCAATAATCCTTGATTTAAAAAGTGCTTATCTAAAAGGGTCGCCCATTGAAAAATAGTAGTTAGACACGAAAACGTAATTTGTAAAATTGTTTTATTCCCATCTTTCATATCAGTAACCAAAACTTTGCGGTTGTACTTTTTTAACATCGGCTGAGGTCCTAAGATTAATTTGAGCCCAATCATGGCTACCTACATGCAATATTAAAAACTTTTTAAAATGTCACCTTTTGACTTGGAATTGTCTTAGAAATCTAAAAATGATAAAATATACAGGGTGTTTTATTTAAAAAATCAAAATTGGGGCCATTCCCGATTAAACTGGAAGTGACAGAAAAGTGAAAAGAATACGTAATCTCTTCTCTACTAATACCATTTACCTATACCAAGTCCCATTTTGTTATGTATCTGTTAGAGGCCCTCGGAATCAATCCTATTATTATCTATCCTATCCTATCCCATCCTACATACAGTATATCTATTAGATTCCGAGGGCCTCGATCTGTTCTGTTATATATCTCTAGGAGTGATGGGCTTTTCTAATAAAATCATTGACACCCGTTATAAAAATCCATATTAAGAGAGGTTATCGTTAAAATATAACTTAAATAAAACTTTCTTAGATAAAATACATAAAGATTCTAATAGCAATAATTATAAAATCCATTATTTTAAATGGAGAAGGGGAGATACCATAGTAAACCAAGTTAAATACGTCGTTAACGATAATCACCTAAGAAAATTTAATTGCACAAGTTTTAAGAAATTATACTAAACTTTAACAATAAAAGCTTTGCCATTATTTAAACGAAAAATAAATTTGGATAGTAATTTTTATAGAAGGTTCACTAAAAGAACCTATTATGGATAAAGCTTCATATAAAAGTTAAAACCCTCAAAACTCCAATTTAAAAGATATGTAGGTTTGCCTTTTTATTCTAAATTACAAGATTTCTAACAATAATATTTATTTTACACCTGTATTTGCGACGTGTGACATATATATTTCTAACATCAAAACCCGCGGTAGCAGGTTAATCCAAGTTTAAGCAAAGAAACTGGCTACAGCGCTGTGTTACCCTTCCATGACTTATAACTCATTTAACATAAACACATAGAACTACGTGTATTATAAGACAACTAGAAGCCCAAACGTAACGAAGCTAGCTTAATATAGCGGTTATAAAGATATAAAGAACCAAAAGTCGTTAATTTTTCACTGATTGACTGACTGACATATAGATCAAAAACCTAACTTACTTCCAGATCACCTAGAAGTATGAAATTTGGAATCCAGCTCAGTAATAATTGTGTTTAAGCGTAGGGAATATCTAAAAATAAAAAGAAGGTAAAAAATAGAAGTGTCTCCATACAAAAAAAATGTAGCGTTTGAAACGTTACAAAGATACATATAATAAGTTGATCCGTAAAGTAGTGGTTATCACATCCGCCTAACACGTATGTTGTTTAGGAGCCAGGGCCGTTTCGTGGTCGATCAGAGTCCACAGAGTTTAAGAGTGCATTCCTATGGATTTTGACCCTCTGAATTCGAATTTCAAATTTGCTTTCGTATAGGAAGTGATGAAAATTTGTTATAAACTATTAAATTTTTTATAAGGCTTTAGCTTTTAAATTTAGAGAGATGGAGACATTTTTTCAAATAGAATTTGATTCTTAAAAACAAAAAAAACAACTAAATGACATTTTATAAACATTGATCCGATTGTCAAAACCGGAGATATGGCAAAATTAGTGCAAAAACATCGCAAAATTTGCAAAAATTACGGCATTTAGGCAAATTTTCGGCTTGATTTTGAGTTAAGTAACTGTGTAATGGCTTAAATTAAAGGCCAGCTTCAGAAGTTAGCGTAATTTTTACTCAAAATATTGTTTATAGCAAAGTTATCACAATTTTAAACGAATATTTTTTATTAAAAAAGGAATATAATTTATTTATACGGTTTTTTACCTACTAAAAGTTTACATTATAGCAAAGGAAGTTACATACTGGGATTGTATGATCCAATACAAAGAATTTGGTGTACCTATTATACGTATGATTTAATACATATTTTAATGTGATAAATTAGTTTTAAAGTGCGCGTGTCGCTACGCGCCGATCGGCTAAAACCGTATACAGTGTGTCTACGTAAGTTGGCTCTTTTTTTATTATTGATTTTACGAAAAAAGTTATTCTTTACTAAAAGTTTTGCATAATTTAAAACCTAATAAGCAACCATTAGATATCAACTTATACAAGTCATCTACGAGGTTTGGCCAAAAATGTAGTTTTTGCTTAAGAGTAAAGTATCAGTATTTTTGCTAATATTAAAAATGTTATGGAAAAAAGATGTTAATAATCAAAAATAACTTTTAAATATGCAATTTTGTTTACTTACAAAAAAATAATAATATTTATTTTTTTTGTTCATTACTGCATTACATTTCATAATTATGAATATTATTAGACTTTTAAACACACTTTTAAAATGTAGTGTGGTTAAAACAAAATAAATATAACAAAGCACTAATGTACAAACTTAAATTATCGTCGATTAAAAAATTAAAAAAAATCTTGAAAAAGAACCAAAATGCACATCTAGAAGTAAATTTAAATTCTTAACATCTTTTCTTTATAAAAATTTGCAATATTAGCAAAAATACAGGTACTTTATTCTTGAGCAAAAATTACATTTTTGGACAAACCTCGTATACGACTGCAATAATTTAATATCCGAAGATTGTATTTTAGGTTTTGAACCATGCATAACTTTTATAAAGAAAAACTTTTTTTCAATAAAGTATTAATAAAAAAGTTTCCCATATGACGCCAACTTACGTAGACACACTGTTTAAAAAAAGTAAGATATGACAAATATTTCTGTAAATAAAATTGTTTTCTGTAATCTTCATAACAGCAAAAAACCTAATAATTCACTGTACAAGTTGGTTTTTAAACCATTTTTTAAAGTTAAAAAAAGTTATAGACATTTTAAATGTGGACAAGTTAGGTTGGGCGCACTGTACACATAATTAGTCTAAGAGTACGCAAGGCCTTGAGTTACAATATTTTCGACAATACGATTTTTTTTACTAAAATCAATATATACTTATGTTACTTATTTTATACACCTAATTTATTTTTTAAATCGTAATTTTTTCTTTAATTTAAGCTATTACAGAGTTACTCTACTCTAAATGAAGCCGAGTTATAAGTAAAGTTGCCTAAAATGCATTGCCGTAATTTTTGCAAATTTTTCAATGGTTTTGGACTAATTTTGGTATATCTCCGGTTTAAACAATAAGATTATTGCTCCTTTATATTTTTATTAAATATATATATATATATATATATATATATATATATATATATATATATATATATATAAATGTCCCCCTTTCTTTAAGTTTAGGAGCTAGCGCCTTATAAACAATTAAATGTATTACAACAAAATCCCGTTACTATGACAAAGATAAGTTTAAAATTCGAATTCAGCGAGTCAAAATCCATAAAAATACACTCTGAAACTCCGTGGACTCTGATCGGCCACGAAACAGACCTGGCCCCTAGACTAACGCGGTAGTTCCCCGGTTCATTTTTAAATATTAATATTATATTGACAACCTGAAAAATATTGTTCCTTGTTTTATTGTCACCCCCATAAACAAACTAAATTTACGAGATATAAAAGAATTAAAATGGTTAGTGGTAATTGTATGGTTTTGTAATTATTTTCTTTACAAAAAATAATGATATTCCACAAAAACATAAATGTGAGAAAGGTGAGCCAAACACTAAAATTATGCTTGGGTGTGGCCAAAAATATATGTATAGGAACAAAACAACATTATGAACAAGTATGAAACTCTATTTCAGTTTTTCGTTAGATGCCCATTACAATTGCTGTTATTTAAAAATGTAAGATCCTAAAGAAGGTTAGATTTGACTTGGCCAGTTTTTATTAGAGTTAAAAAAATATTTAAGTAATTTTTAACATGGTGTATAATGGCTAGCTAGTTTTCTGCATGACAATTTAGATGGCGATAACTTAATTAAAATAATTATAAAAAGGTATTGCAGAAAAAAACACCAATCTTTATTAGTATTAGGTACTACTTAAAAATAACAAATGTGCCTTTTTAATATTAGATTAAATTCTTAAGTCTCAGAAGGCGGCGTTTAAGTAAATATAGATTAAATGAAAAAATAAGGGGTAAAAACACATTATTAAATTCGACCTCACCTAGATGACACTAAAAGTAGCTAAATAAGTAGTTTCTATTTAATGATAATCAAAATAGTTCAACTAACTTGTAAAAATCATAGCTAGGTACTTATAGTTCTTACTAACTTAACAAGAAATATATAGACGGCCCTGATGTTTGTCCACCGATTTACTTATAAAAACATACTAAAAATTTGTACTAAATTTACATACTATTCGGAAGCACCCCGTACAAAAAAAAAAAAAGATAATTCGTTGTTTTACACCTTTTTATTCACAATCAGCTTAATAATGGTACGTAACTATGGTAACGGAAACGAAACGTTACCATAGTATTTCTTTGTTTTTACTTCAGTGATCACTTTGCTGTTTAAGTTAAAAAAACAAACACATTTTTACAACTTTTTAAACTAAGCAAGAATATACTAAGTCTGTTACCTATTACACAATTAAATACTATTGATTTTCTTACGATATTTATAATCTCTCACTCCTTCGGACTAAGAGGGGATATAGACGGCCCAACACCGACTTAGCTGAAATAGGTTATACAGTTTTGATTTATACATAATATACTATTACAGATAACAAACCAGAACTAAGCAAATCTTATACTAGTATTTTTATTTATAATTATTTCAAATGTTATTAATTGGTTTTCAAATCTTTATTTTTATTCAATTTCATTAATCTTTAGATGGTATAATAAAGTAGTTAAATCAATTTTAGTTTTAAGGTTTTTTCAATATAACATCTTTTTGACCCACCCTGTATAACGCTTCTTTATTTTTTTATAAACTATAGATACCTATGCACAATTCCTATAAACAGTACACTCTATCAGGTGCACTCTTTCTTAAATACTATATATTTTTTAAAGTTTTTAGTTATTTTTACGTAAAAGTAATTAAGTTTATAAATTTCCGATGAAAAAATTGTCAAAAATATAGTAAAAAAATCCTAAAATTTTTTATCATTTTTTGTTAAAATTTTATAAAAAATCACAATTTCTTTTATATCCTCGTTATTATTTAAGGTATGTAATTTTACTAAATAACATTTTAGATGGATATTTTGATTGTCTATATTTTTGTTTTATACAATTTTTTGTATCTTTTGTAGTTTTTGAGAAAAAAAATATATAAAAAAATTTAAATTGTAAATATCTCAAAAACTAATAGAGATGGTAAAAAATTTATAAAACAAAAAAGATGTAGCTTTAAACGCTTTACCTTAAAAGTTTTATAACTTTTTTCCAACTTAATAGTTATCGAGATATTTATAAAAAAGCGAATTTTTGGGATTTTTTGCATGCTATTCCCTGGAAAAATAAGAAAAATTAATTTATCCATTTTTTTAAGTTTTTGTTATTTTTAGGTTAAAGTAATTACGTTTATTGATTTCCAAAAAAAATTGTTCAAAGTAATATAAATAAGAAATTTAAAATTTTTTTCCATTTTTTTGTTTAAATTTTTTTAAATCACATTTTCTTTTATATCTTCGTTATTATTCGAAGTATGCAATTTTGTTGAATAACTTTTTAGATGGATATTTTGATTACCTATATTTTGTGTTTTATACAAATTTTTGTATCTTTTGCAGTTTTGGAGAGAAAAAATATTAAAAAAAATCAAAATCGTAAATATCTCAAAAACTAAAGGAGATATAAAAATTAATTAAACAAAAAGATGTAAATTTAAAGGCTCTACCTTAAAAGTTTTATAACTTGTTTCTCTTAACTTAATAGTTATCGAGATAATAATAAAAAACCGAATTTTTGGGATTTTTGCATGCATCCCTGGAAAAAATTGAAAAATAAGAAAAATTAATTTATCAATTTTTTGAAGTTTTTGTAATTTTTAGGTAAAAGTAATTAAGTTTATTGATTTCCAAAAAAAATGTTAGAAATAATACAAATTAGAAATTAATTTCTTTTTATAATTTTTTGTTTAAATTTTGTTCAAAATCACATTTTCTTTTATATCTTCGTTATTATTCAAGGTATGCAATTTTATTAAATGACTTTGTAGATGGATATTTTGATTACCTATATTTTTTGTTTAATACAATTTTTTGTATCTTCTGCAGTTTTTGAGAGAAAAAATATTAGAAAAAAATCAAAATCGTAAATATCTCAAAAACTAAATGAGATGATAAAAAACTTATAAAATAAAAAAGATGTAACTTTAAAGGCTCTACCTTAAACAGTTTTATAACTTTTTTCTCTAACTTAATAGTTATCGAGATATTAATAAAAAACCGAATTTTGGGATTTTTGCATGCTATTCCCTGGAAAAAATTGAAAAATAAGAAAAATTAATTTATCCATTTTTTTGAAGTTTTTTGTTATTTTTAGGTTAAAGTAATTAAGTTTATTGATTTCCAAAAAAAATTGTTAAAAATAATATAAATAAGAAATTTTAAAAATTGTTATAATTTTTTCGTTTGAATTTTGTTAAAAATCACATTTTCTTTTATATCTTCGTTATTATTTGAGGTATGCAATTTTGTTGAATAACTTTTTAGATGGATATTTTGATTACCTATATTTTTGTTTTATACAATTTTTTGTATCTTTTGCAGTTTTGAGAGAAAAAAATTAAAAAAAATCAAAATCGTAAATATCTCAAAAACTAAAAGAGACAGTAAAAAATTATGAAACAAAAAAGATGTAACTTTAAAGGCTCTATCTTAAAAGTTTTAAAACTTTTTTCTCTTAACTCAATAGTTATCGAGATATTAATAAAAAACCGAATTTTGGGATTTTTGCATACTATTCCCTGGAAAAAATTGAAAAATAAGAAAAATTAATTTATCCAGGTTTTTGAAGTTTCTTGTTATTTTTAGGTAAAAATATTTAAGTTTATCGATTTCCAATAAAAAAATTGTTAAAAATAATATAAATAAGAAATTTTATTTTTTTATCATTATTTTTTTGTTAAAAATCACATTTCTTTCTATATCTTTGTTATTATTTAAGGTTTGCAATTTTATTAAATAACGTTTTAGATGAATATTTTGATTGTCTATATATTTTGTTTTATACAATTTTTTATATCTGTTACAGTTTCTAAGAAAAGAAAAATAAAATAAAAAATTAAATTCGTAAATATCTTAGGAACTAAAAGAGATTGTAAAAATTTGTTAAAACAGAAAAGTGTATTTGTAAGTACTTCATCTTAAAAGGTATATAACTTTTTATTTAAGCTTAATTGTTATTGAGATATAAAGCAAAAACTGTTTTTTTTTATATTTTTTTCTTTGATACAGTGAAAAAATTTAAGAAATAAAAAAATATATTTATACTCCTTTTTGCAGTTTTTTGTTATTTTTAATAAAAGTAATTAGGTTTTTGATTTCTAATAAAAAAAGTTAAAAATAATATAAATAAAGATTTATAAAATTTTTAAACAAAAAATTTATTTTCAGTTTTTTAATACACCTTGTATATTATTTAGGGTTATAAGATAAAACGTACTTAAGATTATATATAATGCAGATTCGTTTTTAACTTTTAATAGTTAAAAATTTAAGACTTATGATGGTTTATATATTTTATTTTTTGCAATTATTTCTTTTTGAATCATCCTGTATAATAAATAAATAGATTTTTATTAGGTATGTACAATTGTGATTTATTTGTGTAAGCAGTTTTTAAAGGTATACAATATATTAACGTCAAAAATAATTTTAAAACTTTTTTTAAAGGTGCTATATGTTATTTTTACAACACCCTGTATAAAAGTTATGAATGCAATATTTTTGTTGTTTTTGATAGTGTGTACTTTGGCTTATAATTTATGAAAATAACCTTATTACATAATAAATTGGAAAATTTTTAATTTTTAAATGAATTTTAAAAAAATTATAAAACATTTTTGAAACACTCTGTATAGTTAAATTATATGTTTTATTATTCTTTACTTATAAATATATCTTACAGTAAAATTTTATTTAAATCTAATAACAAACAAAAGCTAAAAAAATATTTTTTTTTTTAATCATTTTAATTTTTTGCTCGCTCTAAGTTAACGGCGCGAAAGTCAGAGAGCAAAAGAGCTAAACATAAATTATTTAGAAAAAAAAAGGAAGAAAAAAAAATTAAAACAAACAAATAGTGTTAAGTGCTTACTCCGTAGCAACGAGCGTGAGCAAAGGCTCGGCAGCTCCTTATGCCGGAGAGAATAAGGAGTGGGTTACTAAAAAAAAAAATAAAGGGCGCCACCGTCGGATTCGCTAGACTTGACGGCAGTCTGCTAAGGTGGTATTAGAACTGAGTTAGCACTTAGCACAAGTAATAGTTAATAAATAAATAAAAAAAAAAAGAAAATTAGTCAGCAATAAACTAGGCAGCTTGATGAGAAACAATGAAACAATTTTAATACGTGAAATAATCCAAGTTTACTTTAACATATTAAAATTTTGAAAATGTTACACTTAATATCTATATCTACAGACAAATCTAATATATACTGGCTTAAACTCTAGATGATAAGTGGTTTGACATTGGCGCAATAAAAAAAAAAGAAAATCAAAATGTACTATTATTGGTTATTCGTCGTTTAAGTATCAGAAATAATAAAAAAGAAACAGTAAGGTACAGAAATTTTTGTGATGCAACACCGCAGAGTTAGTTTGAGTTAGTTAGGGTTTTCTAATACGTTGCCTTGGTAAAGGTGATTTTAAACTCTCTTAGCGGAAAGGTTGCAGCGTCATCAGCGAAGGAGACGGCCGTCTAGTCAAATTTGACTGACGAAAACCGGCGATTTTTTGAAAAAATTTGTCATCTATTTTTTGAACGTGTTTTTTACCCACTTCTAATTGTCTGGGAAAAAAATAGTAAGAATAGTTTCTAAAGGCAATTAAACGATCTAACGAATGATGTATTCATTTCAAAAATATATATATAAATAAAGCGGCAATTTGCGATCAAAGTCAAAACTTTATTTGTCAAATTTAAAAATTCGTATCTCTAAAAGTATTTGCTCTAGCGACCTAAGTTTTGGATATGCTCTAGCTTGGATATTAGGCTATATACCAGAATTATTCCAGAACTTTAGCCTAAATGGTTTTTGTGTTATTAAAAATTATGTAAAAAAATGTCCTGCTTTTTTAAAAAAATTTAAAAGTTTTAGGCTTTATAAAACACTCTGTATAAATAGTAGAATCACGTTTCGTATCTTAAATAATAAAACAATATGCTAGGAATACGGTGAAATGACAATTTTTTCGATATAGGGTCGAATTTTTAAGAAAAAGAAAATTAAAACGGCTAAAATTTGGTCAAAATTTTAAACTTTTTAGTTTTTTCAATTTTTCGGCCATTTCTAGAAGGAAACCCAAAAGAAGACTATTTAAAGAATTATTCTCCTAGATATTTCCGATCGAAAAGTAGATCGGGTCCTGATGGTCAAACGGGCCTCCGAAGGTGACCATGTTTTTTCAGAAAAATCGCAATGGTATCCGAATGGTACTACTTACGGTACCCAATTTCAATAGGCTTTGAAAGGCTATTGAAGCGCATGTGTACCAAAGATTTCAGGTCTCTAACTTAAAAATGCGACCTGTAGCGTGTTTTATAGGAGCAAATCAATTTTTTAAGAAAAATGGCGCTGGTTCCCAAACGGTGGCACCCACGGTACCCAAACTCCATAAGCTTCTGAAGACCGTGGAAACCCATTTTTGTGCAAAATTTCAAGCCTTGAACTTAAAAAATGCGACCTGGAGCGTGTTTTATAGCGATTTCCATATAAAATACATTGGAGTCGAAAAAAATCGCGATTTTTGGGCAAAAATTTGTACTTTTTTTTTAAACCTATCTTAAACATATTTCTAGGTACTGTAGAGAAAATCCGTAAATAGGTTTTTAACAGATAATTAAACGTTCTAGCGGGTGACGCATAGGATTTTTAATAATTTTAATAAATAAAGCAACAATTTTAGGTCAAAGTCGGTACTTTTTTAGTAAAATTTAAAAATTTGTATCATTAAAAGTGCTTACTCCAGCAATTTAAAATTTTAGTAATTAATAAAGCAACTAGTGTACAATATACCAGAATTATTTTAGAATTTTAACTTAAATAGTTTTTGTAATTAAATAAAATGTAAAAAAATGTCCCATTTTTTACCAAAAAAAGAAAATTTTGAAGCTTTATAAAACACGCTGTATAAAAGGTACGATTATGATTAATATCTCATTTTATAGAACTTTTTGTAAAGAATTCAATTCCATTTAAACTTTTTAATTTAGGGTCACAATTTCGAGAAAAAAAAATAAAACAGGCAAAAATTTTAAAATTTTTGTCATTTTTTTTTCATTTGAAAATTTCTCACAGAAAATGAAACATTTTAAACAGAAGACCATTTAGGCATTTTAAGTCCTAAAGAGGCCCCTTTTATATTTTACCAACAGTGTGACGATTAATAAAACTGTTTTCGAGTTATTAAGGCTCAAAGTCAGTCAAATTTTTACTACAAAAACGTAAATAACTTTTTTTCCATTTTTCAGAATGAACCCAAAAACAATAGGGTTCTGTCCGGGACCACTTCTGATATGTGTGCAAAATTTCGTGCCGATAAAATACAACCCTGAACAGTTATCGTGTTACAACCAACTCGTTTTTTAAAAAGTCATATTTTTTGCCAAATTCTGTATAGAGAGACTTTCAATTGTTTTCAAATTTAATAGACACGTGCCTTATTAAGTGGCCAATTTTTCCTGAAAATTTCAACTTTCCATCTTTTACCGTTTTTTAGTTATAAAGTTATTTTGACAAAAAGCAAAAAAGCGACGCTAACGGAGCGACAAAAAGCACTGCGGTAATATAGGCGGCGTCATGGCCGCCTATAAACAAGTATATAAAAAATTAACACATTTTCCCAATGGTCTATTAGCCAGAAAGATATTAGCGTGACCAAAATTCTCTCAGACTATATCTAGTAAGATGCTTTAAGAGAGTTGTGCATTAATGCGCCTTTAAAGACAATTAGAGTCTCCAGACCCAAAGCTTCCTGGCTTACAGATGACATTAGGAGGTTAATGAGGGACATAGATATAGCGCTAGAAAGATTTAAGACTACTAGATCCCCTCTGACATGGGAAACTTATTAGCAGCTGAAAAATCGCCCTATTGTATATGCATACAGAAAAAAGCATACCTTAATGGGGTGGTCACCTAAAGAGTGCCAATGCTATAAACACGTATTTTGCTTCTATCTATAATAGAAAGTGTTGTGACGAAACTATCCAAAAATGCCTTGTTATTGCGACAATATTTTTTACTTTTTACTAAAAGTTAAATTCAATGAATTTAGAGTAAATAACATATTTCACGTTATGCTTAAATATTATTTTTCAGCTATGCTGTCTTTTTGTGACTCATATTGTTAACGTATGCCCCGAAAATTATTACTTTTTCTCATCTTGAAAACTCCATCATGTTATACCATTGCCCAAGACCAATGAGCCTGAGAATTACACGGTTTTGCCGCCAATTAGTCTATTGCCGGTAATGCTTAAGATACTAAAGATAATTTTATAGAAACAGGTCAATGAGTACTGTCGTCGAAATAAAATAATTTTAGTTTTAAAATCGGGATTACCACTTAGGCACGGTACCTCCGGCTAATGTCCTAAATACCATCAGTAAGAATGTAGATAGCGGGTTGATCTCAGGTTTGGTTTTGTTGGATTTCTCAAAGGCGTTTGACACTATAAATCACTTCCTTTTATGTGCTTAACTTTATCACATAATCGAGCGTTCCAACTCTTTCGCTTATACCTTACTAATAGGACTTATTGGATGGGCAGATTTCTGAAACGCTGTCTGCTGGATCAGGTGTTCTGCAGTGTGCTATTTTGGAAACTCTTCTTTTTTTTGTGTATTCAGCGGCAGGTTCTTAATAGAATCGAATATGGTCATTACCAGGCTTATGCTGATGACAATAAGTTAAGTTTTAGCTTTTTGCCTAACGAGCATCTCATTGCTGAGTACACGATAAATCGGTAGTTCCAGCGTTTAAGTAGAGTTCAGAGCAACACAATATTAAGATGAATCCGGCTAAATCATCGATTATTTACTTTGGGAGGGTCAGAGCTAAACGGGTGATACTACTTATAAGGGTGCATGTTTCAGGTTCCTTGTTGCCTATTAAGAGTAAGGTAAAATCATTGGGGGTGGTATTAAATAAGGGATTGAAATTTACAAATTATTTAAATATTTTATTTAAAAAATCATTTTTCAACCTTAAGCTGTCGTATGCAAGTCGCCATGTATTGTGATTGTTATGCGAGTTTTAATATTGTCCTCCTTTAATTATTGTGACCACCTGTATAGTCCCTTCTTTAACGTTTTCAATTAAAATGGCATACAAAGAGTTTTAAACTGTTGTTGCTGCTTTATATGCTCTCTAAGACGGTTTGACCATATCTCGGAAAGTTTTTAATGCCTTAATTGACTAAATATGGATTCCGAAGAAAACTGCATTTTGCAGCTTTTCTCATGAAGGGTGTGTCGACTTCGGTACCTTCTTACCGTAGGCAGAAGCTTATCTTGCGTAATCAAGTTCACGATCGTATCACCATGAAATTGCTGAATACTCCTAAACATTTAAGAGCCTTGTTTGGAGGTTGTCTTTTCTATCAGTTTAGGAAGCAGTACAGGCGATGGCTTTTACATATATTTTTTTAAATTTAATCTCTTGTCCATTTAATTTTTTTTGACTATCTGTGTATGGTTGTTATTGTGTGCAATAACACATTAAAAATGTTGTGGTAGATATTATTTTATATGTATATTTTTATAACTCTACCTATATTTTAATTAGAAATAGAGGCTAATTTGTTTCATGTTTCTCTTTTTATAAGTGTTTTTTCTTAGCAAATAATTATGTATAAACTGTTTTCAATTGTCGGACATTTTTAGGATAGTTCTCTAATTAAGATAGGTCATTGTTTTTTTTGCATCTCTAGCAAGGTTGTATGTAAGAGTAGTTCTAGCGGCTAAATATCGCCTTGCTAAGTGTTCCGGTTCCTTTGTAAAATAGGTAGACCTACATTTTTTTAGTATATATTTTTTTAATAAAGACAATTATTATTGTTATTAATTGTTGTGAGCGTCAGCTGCGGCTCCGAGGGTGGGTTGAACATAACGTGTGTTGACGGTTACTACTCGTCAACCCAGCTTCCACCCAAAAATCTTTTAAGTTACGCGTAGATAAAAATAATAAAATTTTTAGGTTGTAGCAACTATTAAATAAAAAAAAACTTAGTGTTAAAAAAATTAATTTATTTAAAATGCATAATAATATTACTTCTTTTAAAGCTTTTAGGCAAGTAATTTAAAAGTAAAATACTTGTATAACCCACTTTAGCAAAATATAAAATATAACTATACTATCTCTATGGAAAGTAGGTTCAAAGACCATAAAATTATATTTATGGGTCAGCGTATACAAAATTATATTAAAAACCCTTTTCATGTTAAACCCGAAGCAAAATTGTGCGACATCATAATTTCCTCTTAATACCAGTAAAGACTTATTTAAAAAGTCGTAAAAAGAGATAATTATTGCCGAAGAGACCCGAAACTCGAGGGACAATAATTTATGAGTTTCAGCTTCGTTTTGACCCGCTTCGGGAGAACGAAGTCCACCCTTAAGGTATAGCTAAAACTTTAGTGTTATGTGTAAAGTTGGAACAAAATATCATATAGCTTATAGAGTTACTGGAGTTGAAGTTTCTTAGTCAGGCTATAAATTATTCCGTTTATATTTTTGTGATATTTTATGTGCACAGACGTTGGTAGGATTTTTTTATTTAAATGTATTACTGTTATTCAACAATTTTACTTTGTAAAAGCTTGGGTGGCCCCCATCTCAATAGTTAAATATTATTAATGATAGGTGAAGAAACTTTAAGTTGTAAATAATTTTGTTTAAATATTAACATATACAGGGTGATTCAAAAATCGATCACGAAACTTAAGAGGGTGATTCTACTTGACAAAATAAGGGTGGAGCTTCATATAATTCTTTTTCAAAATGTCATTCGTTTTCGAGTTACAAGCCGTCAAAGTTCAATTTTTATTTTGGGTTTTTCTCCATTTTGCATTTATTTTTTAACCAATCCAGTTGATATTTGGCACGCAAATCGAGCTTTGCAGATTCTAAAATTTTAAGACAAAAATACTTTTTTTAAATACCGCCAGAGGGCACTTTACCTAAAACCGAAAATTTATTTACATCATAACTTTTTACATTGAAAGATATCGCAAAGCTGAGGGCGACATTTTATAGACAATCAAAAACTTACAAAATAAGGTACTCTTTATTAAAGTCGATAAACCTCACCGTTTAGGCACCAATAAACATCAAAATTTTTATTAATTTCAATTAAATTACCTACATACATACAGGATGTCCAGTAACTCAACCGACAAACTTTACGAGGCGATTCTACAACAGAAAATGAGAAAAAAACATCATATAAACATATGTCCTAAACGTCTTAGTTTTGGAACTACGGTGTGTTAAATATTTAAAAACAAAAACTTTTTTTTTTAATTTTTAACACTCGAAGTTCGAAGACTATGACGTTTAGGACATATGTTTATAGGAAGTTTTTTCTTATTTTTTGTTGTATAATTGTTTGGTTAGGTTTGTCGGTTGAGTTAGTGGACACCCTGTATGTATGAAGGTAATTTGATTGAAATTGATAAAATGTCTATTAGTGCCTAAACGGTGAGGTTTATCGATTTTAATAAGGTGTACCATACTTTTTAAGTTTTTGTTTGTCTATAAAATGACGCCCCCAGCTTTGCGATATCTGTCAAAATAAAAAAGTTATGATGTAAATAAATTTCAAGTTTTAGGTAAAGTGCCCTCTGGCGGTATTTTAAAAAGGTACTTTTGTCTTAAAATTTTAGAATCTGCAAAGCCGATTCGTGTGCTAAATATCAACTGGATTGGTTAAAAAATAAATGCAATAAAAATAAAAATTGAACTTTGACGGCTTGTAACTCGAAAATGAATGCCATTTTGAAAAAAAAATTATATGAAGCTCCACCCTTATTTTGTCAAGTAGAATCACCCCTTAAGTTTCGTGATCGATTTTTGAATCACCCTGTATATTCATCAGATCCAGAGACGCTGGTAAGATAGTATTATTCATAAAGCTTATGTTTCTTTTTAAAATAAAAAATATAGAGAATAGCCGGTAGTCTAGTGTCTTACAATATTAGTGATACATGATATGGAAGCAAATTATTATCTTTTGGTTCAGTGGTCATTTTGGTATACATTATTGTAGATACGAAGTCGGGTAAATTAAAAAGTTGAACTTTTTCCGCTAATTAACCTGCTGCCAACCAAAAAACCATCGAACGGTGGATTTTTAATTTATTACAAAAATGTACTTTTTTAAATATAAATATTTTATTACCATTCGAAAGGTCTATCAAAGAGCTTTGAAAACAACCATATGTGATATACCCAATTTTTAATAGTTTTGAAAATATGGCCATCCTCGAGAGTTTATTAGTAAACCATCAATTTTTTAAATAAAACACTCTGTTTATTACATCCCCAATAAAAAGATAATTTATAGAGCTTTAGGAAAATAAATTGATCGATTTTAAATTAAAATGCACTATATAAGGTGATCAAACTCAAGTTGACACTATTGCTCACTGTCCAAAGTTAGTGAAGGGAGTAGGAAAAAGAACTGGTACAGAAATTTTTACTTATGTTTTTTCAAAGCCCCAGAAAGATTTACTGCCATTTGAGCAGGAAAGAACCTTGTGTCTTTTACGCGATTCTCAAAGAAGTCTTGGGCATCTAAAATTGTTTGGTTGTAGTAGTTTTTTGCTTCAATGCTTGCCTGTCGGTTTTCTGGACTAGAATTCTGTAGAAACTTCTTGTAAGCCTGAACTTTTAGAAGTCTAGCTTTATCACAAGATTTAGAAAACCAGGGTTTATTTTTGAATGGTTTAGGGTTCTTAATGGTGTGTGGAATATAGGTTTTAATGCCCAATTGAATTGATTCAGTCAGTTGCCTGCAAATTTCAAAAAGATTATGAGAAGAAAAGTAGATGAAATCCCAGGGGTAAGTGGCGAAGAAGTCTCTTAGGTCATCCCAGTCGGTTGGGTTGTAGTGCCATACGGTGTATGGTGGCATGTTTTTATTTACCTCAGGATGTGCAGAGTACAATATCGTAACTTAGCCATGATCT